>UXGD01006972.1:0-11668 GCA_900474315.1 Torymus auratus | reverse complement strand
TGCGCACTACATGAGCCAATCACATAACGTTTATTTTGGCTTCACAACATCCGGTCATGACTTTTTTATATAGGGACACTTGGAGAATATTTTCTGAAATATAAGAGAAAAACTGTGAAACGAAACGTACAGTTATATTTACCAAAAAGTGAAAAAACTGAGCATTAAAATATGTTTTAAAATCGTTGTAAAACCGTCTTGACAGTTCTAAAAAACATTTAACATAATTTATTTTTTACTGGAAGTCAGTATTGTAGAATATTAGGTACTGTTTTTAGGATTAAATTTTTACAAGCGGATGGTGGTGCCATTAGAGCTTTAAATTTTTAATAATGAGCGACAGATAAAAGTTAAAGAAAAATAACAAAAAATTAAGAATACACTGGCAATGAGTAAACAGTCTAGTAAAAAGTACAAGCAGTTTTGCAACAAACTATAAAATACACTATATACTTTATTGGAGATATTTTTAGAAATATAAAAAAATTTACTGTATATATTGTAAAATACTATAATATACGGTACTTTTCTTAGTTTAAGAGGCTGAGTGCTATAAATATAGTTATTTTGACGAAACTCTAACAATTATCAAGTGAATATTAATCAATCAATTTCTGATTGAGTAACGAATCAAGGGAAGTATATTAGAACATTGATATTTTACATAATATAATTAGATCATAATTATATTCTGACTCCGAAATACTCTTAGGAGAAAAATGGTTATAATTTACGATATTTATTAAAAGGGCCACATAATTCAGTATAAAACAGCGAAGAATATATTTAATTATAATCTTATATGTCGAAATAAAATTAGAATTCAAATTATACCTATATGGTAATTAAATAATTAAATAATAAAATTAATATCATTCGACGCGCGTTTTTGACAATAGTATTTCTGTAACTCTCTTCGAACGAAATTACATTTTCTTAATCACTTTATGAAAATTTATTGTGAATCCCTTTGTCATGCCAGTTTTAGCACGCAATTACTTTGATGAACTCTATTTTTAATTTTACAAAATCACATCCAAATACGTTAATAAAATAGAATGAAATATACTTCACCTAATCAAATGAAAATACAATTTATTGTCAGCCACTCACCGTTCACTCATCTCACAGAAAAATCTCGTCGCCAACGAAATCACAAAACTTTGCGACTCCGCGAATAAACACCTGTTCTTTGTTCACCACTACCAATAAACACACACACACACGTACACACAGCAATACGTGCAAAGAGCAATTATGCGAATGGAAAGTCATCATTACGCCTGTGTAATCGCCTTTAATTAGTTTGTTTCCTCTCCGCTCTCTTTCTCTTTCTCCACGCGTGCACGGCTAACGTCGCTTAAACAAGGAAGTTAATTATCGACGATTCCGCCGCCGCGTACTTTGGCTCTTTTAATGCGAGCTCTCCTCTCTCGTTCCTCCCCCTTAAGCTTTTTGCCCTGACTGCCGCGCGCGCGCGTCTCGCTCTCGGAAAATCGCGCGGAGAAAAGGCGGCTCTTGTGTTTTATTGTTCGCGTGGTATAGGTAGGTGCTAAGTGCGCGCTTTGCTTTTAACGTTTGTATGGAAATGCAGGGTCGAGGAGGAAAACAAAGGTGTGCACGTGCGCGTGTATAGTGCAGTTTAGCGAGGGTGGTTTCGAGTGAGCTCGTGATTGGGCTTGTCGTGGGCAAATGTAATGGATATGTATATAGGACGTGATGGTGTTTTAGTCGCCCATGTATAGGTTTTTGAGTGTTAATTTGAAATCATATGTTGGGAAAATGAGAAATTATTCATACTTTTGTATATTTTTAGCCATTTAATTAATATCGTAGTTAAATGTTTCGTTTTCTTTTGCTGATGTGGAGGAAGTAAACAATAATAATGTTTAAATTATAGAAAGCACTGGTTTCGAGCGGTGCGAGCTGTTCGTCTGCGAAATTGTGCACGCGCAGTCGTTCTCGACGCCAAATTGTATGTTATTTTGAAGAGCCAGAACAAATTTTTCAAACGAACTTCTTACTATATATAATGTTTACCGATGCACGTAATGAATATATACCGACTTGTAGAACAGTTAAACTGATTATAGGTATGAAAAATAAAGAACCATCGCACCTATCAACTAACGAATTTTTCACTTGTTCTAAACTGTTTTTACGCGGTACCTGCAATAACAGCCACACTTATTACAGAAATTCTTCCTATATAATAATCCGTAAGAGGAATTTTAAACTGGACTTCAAATACTGCACGATGATATCGGCTAAATAACGAAAAATACATACTAAAGTTAAAAAATAAACTTTGATCATTTTCTGAGTACCCACAACTTTATTTCGCCAACTATCTTCATTCCAAACAAACCGTTATCCGTTTTGTTTACATCCACTGTCGAAATAACAATCCTCCCAAAGATTACGAGCTATCGAACTTGTGCAATTCAATGTTCTATCTATAGTCCCAACTTTCTCTCATTCTCATATAGCATGTATATACACATACACGAGGGAACGTCCCGAACTTTTTCCCCCGACTCCCCTGCGAAACTATTGCTGCCCGCTCTCGATCCAATTCGAGACATCGAAGATCGTAAATAAGCATTATTGACTTTAAACGAACGCCAGTCGAACTAAATCAAGCCGCGCGCTGGCCGCGCGGGAAACGTTCGCGCAATTTCACAAATAATAACCGGCCGAAATAGGTCGCACATTTATAACGGCATTATAGATATTTCCCTTCCCCGCAGACTCCCGCGAATGTCTCCTACATTATACACAGACATACATAGGTAACTTTCTGAGAGCCGCGCGGCCCACGCAGTAAAAGTAAATTTATTCAAGAGCTTGCACGGTGGATGTAGATGAAAATTTGAAAATACGCGTGACACGCGTGCCCCGCATGCCGAACTCGTCTTCTTTTTCTTTCATGCTCTGTGATGCGTATTAATTACCTCAATATAAGCGACGGATCTTGTATATATACCGTGACGATGACCGATCGGTAATAAGCTTTACCCTGTACCGTGCAAAGTACAATAAACGTCGGAGGGTAAGTTTTTACAAAGACGGGGGATGGCTATAGCTTTGATCGTCTCGTATAATCCACACGAAAATATATACTCTTGGCGTATAATGACCGGTGCGCGCGCATACGCGTTATTCTCTTTCTATCTAGGCTCAAGGCTGACGGCCTTTCACGCGCGCGCGAGCGTTTCAAAAGTCGTCGATATATATGTATGCAAGTGTTACTGCACTTATGTACACACGCGGGCACGCGTATAATACGCAAAAACCAGATGAAACACCGCGCTAGCTAGGCTGCACTTCTAATTGTTCCAGATAGCGCATTTATTTACGAGCGAGGTTTCTTCCTTTCTCTCCCTTTCCCCCCTCTATTTTCGTTGCTCTCGTTTTTCAAGATTGCGGCCTTTGTGTATAATGTGCATGTAGATACGTTGCGGGAAGGGTTAGTGGGGAAATCGAGTACAGTACATTTGATTTATTGGGTATAGGAGGGATAGAGAGATTGGCAATTGTTTCGTCAAAAAAGGAACGTAAGTGTATAGTTTTTCGTAACGGCTTTCCGGACAGCAAAACTAGGCCACCACGTCTATTAAGGGATCATATTTGCTTTGACGTGATCTATCTCTCTCTCTCTCTCTTTCTCGTATACGAAATCTAAGACCACACAGGACAATCTGTACGTTGATATGTTTAAAGAGAAAAGCAAATAGGTTAATATAATACAAATAGTAATATAATACTAGAGTATCGCAGTTTGGGGTGGGTTGGAAAGATGTAACTTTTTGAATTTAAAGTTTCTCGTTTTCTAAAGCCTGACAAAATATAACTGATGCTTCCTTTCACTAGCGTGCTTCACTTCTCGAATTTACGGCATCACTTTGACATATCAATAGCGCTTGTGTAACTGCATACAACGGTTACACATGGAAGCACACGGCGCGAATGACCCGACTTGAAAGCAAATGTAACAACTACCAACCGTGTGTGTGACGAGTGTGTTTTTTTTTATTCGCACGACGACACAAAGTAACATCCCTTAATGGCGGCTCTAATGCTTTTTTATGTCGCAAGTATCGACGAAGTGGAAAAACGGGGTCAGTTATAAGCGCGCTCCTTTATTCTATAAAACCAACATTATTATTTTTAATATTCCGTGAAAAAAGCTCGTTTGATCGAAGTAATATGTTAGTTGCTATTTCCAATATTGAGAGTAAATATATATGTACGTTATTTTTCAAAGATATATACGCGTTATTTCCTTTAATGGCACAAGAAGCGAATTCATTTCCATAAATAATGTCGTTTGCATTAAAATGTTATATTCAGGCGTAGCCGAACTGTCATAATACTGCAATATTTCAACTTGTGTCGATTTTCGTTTCTAAATAAGTCAATTCAAACTATGGCTTGAGGCTACACAATATTTTCGTACGAAACGGTATATAATTTTACTTTTGAAATCGTATAACAATACAAGCAAAAATGAAGTATCGCGTAAAAATATTGAATTTCGCGTTTCGTTTCTTCGGTCTTTCAACGAAAAACATACGATATTTTATTTTCCAAATGAATTTCCAGATAGTAACATGAGCCAATGCCTCTCCGAAGTGTATTTTAACCTTTAATTCAGTAATAAAACGTATATGTATTTCACTATTTCACAAAAAAAAAACTTCCTAAACAAAACCCCCTAAACTTGCACACCCGTATCCTATACAAACACACGCCATGTATATAATACAAAATCGTTCCTCCTTTACCATTTTAAAACCTCGCGAAAGATCTCACACCGTATATGTATAATTATTATCTCAATTCTGTAAAATGTAAAATCCCCCTCCTCTATCGTGATTTCAATATCACCAGCGAACATCTTTGCGAAACGTAACCAACGATGGTACAATGCGTACAATAGTTTACCACTGGCGTGCATACGTCCACCTGTGCGATGTATGCGTGCGCGTATATCATATATGCTATTGCGAATGAAACGGTATAGATCCTCCAATTAAAGGTAAAACTGTCGCCCAATAAATCTTCCTATCGATTTCTCCCCACATTCGCGAAGAAAAAAAACAAACAAACGGGACGAGCGGCGAGCAAGACTAGCCAGGTGCGGGTTCTTTCGCGTTAAAATCCGATAAGAATCCGTAAAAAGCTGCGGCTGCGACCGCCGTTGGCCTCAGGTATCGGAAGAGGAAGAGATTCGTATACAGCTAACAAGCGCTCGCTGGCAATCCGCTTTTCGCTCGCTAGGAACAATTAATTTTCGACCAATCCATCGATTACGACTAAGTGGATAAGCGTTTATGCTAATGGCATTAATTAGCTCGTTCTCTCCCCCTCCTTCTATAGCTTTGTGCGAACGCCTCGCATCTCTCTGTCTCTCCCTCACTCTCGGGGCTGCTGCAATCGATACGCGTCGATCTTCGGCACAGTCATATATACGCTGCGTGGGGGAGGCTTGCGGTGGCTTGATTGAGCCGAGAGTTTTACGTTGTTAAGGGCGTGTGCCGCGAGCCCGAGAGCCGCGCATCAATTGTTGCTGCTATGTGTGTATATAGGGACGCGGTTACCGTGCGGGGAAATGTATGGCGAACGGTTGCCAAGGTTGACGAGGAAATTTTTCTTTCGCAAAGCCGTGTTTATAAAGGATTTACAAGCGTATTTATAATTGTTGGGTACCAGGAATCGTTGGCGAAAAAACGGGTATAACTGTGAATTTTAATTTGGTCGAGTCGACGTGTGTGCGTGTTTTTTCAGGCACAGAAAATATTTAATCCTTGTGTTTTTAGTTTTGAAAGATTTCGGTATTTCGAGGAATTCTTCATTTTTTCGAAAACAATTTTATTCGGGAAATTCAGGGGCGTAATACGTTTGCAGCGTGGCCGAAAAAGTTTATTGAAAAAATTTAATTAAAACCACTGTTCGGAGTATTCGGTAAAAAACAATGCGAAAAACGGATATTGGACGAAGTTATAACATTTACTGGTGAAATATACAACCGAGAAGAAAATTTACTACGGCATCGGATAAAAAATGAATGCTTTTTGTGACTATATACAAAGTACTCAAATGTGTGAAAAATTGCCAAAAAGAAATTTAATACAGGAGGTTTTCAATTTTCCGATAATATCAATTTGATGTTTAATTTAAAATTTCCTTTGTGAACTTAAGTCTATAGAACCAATTTATTCAATCTTTATTTAATAATACATTAAAAATAATAATAATAATAATAAAATCTTAATTAGGGCTACACGATATAGCAAGATTAATCTTAATATTGTATTGTCTTGCCTCAAAATTCAAGACAATAATAGATACAATATTAATATACAGTTTTCAATACAATATCAAGATTGCGGTGTCATGCATGTAAAGAATCTTGTCTTGAAAATAAGTTAAAAATTTTCTAATCGTAATAATTTATTGATATTATCATAATAACTAATTAAATAAAAACAATTATTAACTCTCACGCAAAAGCGCTTTTATTAATTCAATAAACTTCGGTAGTTGATGATGACCATCTACTAAGGAAATGTCCGAGTGGTAAAGGCTCCTATATCCCCTCGGGCCGGCTTACTTAGGTACATGAGGCCAGAGGGAGACGGTACGCCGTCTGGCGGCAGTGCGTGAACTACACTCTTTGTGTACACAACTTATTTTTGCTTATATTCCCTGCTGTTTAAACAATCCGCTGCGATAGAAAACTTTTACATATATAAGTATACAAAGTGTACATTTTGAAACGGAAAATGTAAACACAATATATGTACACATATGGAAGTTTTCTAACAGTGTAGTATTGTATCGATTGAGTAATTAAAGCTAATAGCACGCGGGCGTGCGAACACGTTGATACTACAAAGTAATTGCGTAATTACGCCGGTAAAACTACTAAAATGTATATTTACCCCTCTGATTGCGATTAGGTCACTCATACAAGATTCATTGCTGTTTAAAACCGACGTAACCTGCTTATTTCAAATGATCAAATAATGCAAAACATTAAATAATGGATAGTAGGATCAATAAATATATACGACAACATTAACAATAATGAAGAAAAACTCGAGGAAATATTCGTATAATTGGAACTAAATTGTAATAACAATCCAACGGTCCATTAAAGTACATTAGAGTATATTGGTGTAATGTTGTAGAGAATGTATTATAATATATGATGATTGTAATTATGAATATCCTCCGATATTTTACGTATAACATCATTTATTTTGCAGCGATATTGTTTGAATATTATGCTGCATTATTGAAATAATACAAAATAAATGTATAAATTTTAATACGCTTTATTTATTTAACATTAATGTATTTGTAACTCTATTTAGAATATTGACCATATATCTCATTAATTATTTAAACTTGATCCAGTTTCGAATTTGAATTAATCATAATAATTACAAACTTGAATATTCTGTTTAATATGTAAAATAAACTAATTTTATATTTTAAACGAAACTCGAGATTAAATCAGCTTAATAAATTTAATATTTACCTTATTAAAGCTGGGAGCTAATTGAACGAATAAATTTTTATACAATTATAAAATATAAACTAAGAAATCAAATTAATTTCGACTTTATTCCATTATTTATATGCTACATAGACTCATTAACTCAATTCACTTGTATTTCGCATCGCAGAAATTGCCTTTTATGAATTATATATTATTATATGATTTCGTGGAATTGGTTTTTACTCGACGCAGTGAATAGTAATGACTTTACCATTGAAAGTTTATTGAAATAATTTCTATCGAGAACGAATTCTCCAAGCCGTCTAATAACCTAGCGGCAATAAGAGGTGCAAAAATTCGCAACTCGATTAAAAAATCGCGAGGTTGAAAAATCTCCTTCGCATCGTTTCGCTGTCTTGTTTCTCTTGGCCACCGCTTTCGTCTTTCGAGTACAACATATTCGCGGACTACATGAAAAGCCTGCAAGAGAATGTTAAAAGTATGGGATGAAAAATTCCAATTCAATTGAAGGCGAACAGAGATTGAGAAAATAACAAACCGACCGCTCATCTAACGCACGATTATATTTGTTTATCATCGTTCCTGTCTCCCACTACTCCTTTTCTATCTCCCTCTCTGCCACTCTCTTTATTCATTTATATGATTCTTCGTTTTTTCGTCCCTTCAAAATAAACGCCCTGAAGAAGCTGGTCAATGATAAATTAAGACATAATAACTTTCTTGAAAACTCGTGCTTTGCGAAAAAGATGAGAATAGCGGAAAAAGGTAAAGGCGTAAGGAAGAAAGAGAATCTAGAAAAGATAGGAAAAGGGAGAGGAAGAAAATAAAAGGAAGAGAGAGAGAGAGAGAGAGAGAACTCCATTAACTTTTATTTCCTTGAGAAAGTAACTTCTCTTCTCCTCCGTCTCTCTCTCTCTCTTTCTCTCTCTCTCCCTCTCTCTCTCTCCTTCCACCGCCCACTACCACCTCCCCGTGTCCCATCTCAGGAGGAAACTTTGTAAAGCGACTTAGTCAAAGTTTAATAAATTCCTTCGGGGAAGTTTCAAAGCGGTTCTATGCGAGATTGCAAATGATTACGTTTCTCTCTCTCTCACTCCCAAAGAAAGAGAGAGAGAGAGAGAGAGAGAGAGAGAGAGAGAGAGAGAGAGAGAGAGAGAGAGAGAGAGAAGGATAGTAGCAAGACCGCACATTGCGAAAGGTAAAGAGGTGCTTTTCAAAATCGTCCAAGTTCGATGTGTTTGCTGAAAAGACAATTGACATTGTTTATATAGTTTTAGATCGGCTTCGATTTTCGACTTTACTTTTTGCTACTCTCTCAAACACTCTCTTGCTCTCTCTTTTTCTCTTCATCTATTTACATTCTTTAACTCTTAATAACAAATCCTGCCTCAACATATTTCGCTGTCTAAGAAATACATGATAAGTTTCAAAAACAGCATAGTATTTATTATCAGCTAAACATTTTTTAACTGAAGCGCTATTATCCTGGTTTAGATTACTAAAATTATGTGAAGAAAAATTACTTTCTTGATGTAATAAAATGTTTATTATTTGTTTACTCTACAGCATTGAAATTACAAAAAATGGCTAAAAAACAATCGTGAGTTCACAACTAGTTTAAACCATTTACTGCATTAATAAAAATTCAATGTTATTAAAATACATAAATTTGTATTTGTAATGGGAAAAGTTTTAAACCAGATCATCAATCATGAAAGCTCGGTAAAAAATTACTTTGAATATCAAATTTTTCAATATGTGGATGAATTGGAATTAAAGTGGAATAAGACCGCTTTTGAAAATTTACATATATTTATGCGAAATATCGAGTTTGTGTAGTATAAATATGTAGATGATATATGTTATGTTATTCATAGATAACTTATGCATATATTAATTATAAGTTGGGTACATGTATTCATAAATTATCTTTTAAAAACTGCATTAATTTACAAACTAAAATAAATTGATCTATAACATAGTTTCTAATTTCTACTTTAAAAGTACTTTAAATTGCAGCGAGAATTATCTTTTCTCGTGTGATAACTACATGCAGACTACACGAAATGCCATTTTGCAATATCTTTCTAATTAATCGTTGGTTGTGCAAATGTTACGAATTATATTGCGTGAAATGGTTTGATTGATATAGAGATATTCACTCGTAATAAATGGTAAAGACACAATAAGCATTATAAACACGTTTCTTAAAAATACACTACAGACATATTTTATTCCGATAAATATTATAAAACTGCCTATTATCCTGTCAGTTCGACGGTTTTTTCTCTTTGCAGCCATTTGGATCTATTGTAATTGCACATAATTGCACACAATAATCCATAAAAGGATTATCAGTTATCATAACAAGCTCTGCGATACTATCGAACGAAATTAAGGCAAAATAGGTCGAAGCCTTTTCCCTTTATAAATTTCAATAATTAAGGCTTTCCTTCCTCCAACAATGCCAACCAATTCGCGATCGAACGATTGTTTATGTTAGATTTCCGATAAACGCGCGCTAGCAGCGCACGAGTTTGCAACTTTCGCGCCCCTAATACACACACACACCACACACACGCAAATTCTAGCGCGCGACTTCCTTATCAAAGTGAAACCTGCCCGACTTGGGTTTTGTCATTTTCGCACTTCACGTCCTTTCCTTTTCGTGACAGGATAATTCCAGACTTTTTTCTATGGCTTCGTTGCCGTCGTCCTGTAATACGTGTTAATCGAAGGCCTCCGATAAGCATCTCCGCTCGAGCGAATCGCAGACAATACGAATCGCCCGGATCAATCTCGGAAAACCTCACGTGCGCGCGCGTACCTGTGCTAAATCCTTCCTCGTGAATTGTTCTGCTGATGGATGTTATGCGAAGTGTTATTATGAAAACGAGCGGTTTGCTCTAGATTCGGTGGGGTCGTCGGAATTCCTACTCGGCAAATGTTGAAATGATTTTTCAATGGATTTGGCAGAGTGTCTTTTCTTTATTAAGTAACATTTTATTTTGAAAAAGCAGACATTTTGTTTAAGTTATTTACCGTGAGCATATGTACTTGAATTAATTGACAGTATAACAGTGATGTTTACCCACATCTTGTAATAACTGACGTAACTTTAATAAGTATTTTATGACACGTTTGGAATTGATTCGGACGTAACTTGGATAAATATTATATGATACGTTTGGAATTAATTTGAAAAAAAGCTATAGTAAGTTTACCAAGTTTTGAAGTATAATGCATATGCAACATTCAAAATACCAATATTTTTAGTTGCTCAATACGTTCTATTCGCTTTTTTAAAATTCAAAATACTTTCGTGTTCCAGGTTTATAACGTAACTCTGAATGAATGAAAGACAGAAAGTCAAAAAGGACTTTCGAGATTATAGGTTGATAAATATTTCAATAGAAATAGAATCTTAATAGGGACTCGAAAATTCATATTTACTACCCAAATCACTCTGTATAGTTGTAAGCGTAAACGATATTTTCAAGGCAACCAAATGACATAACCATTGAAATCAATCCGACAGCGTCTCCCATTACCTTCATCGTCAAACGATGCGATCGCGCGACTCGGTATAATGGCTGTAGGCGGCTTTCTAATTAAAAGATGTCATCTCGACGGCCAAAAAAGTTCACCTTTTCAATCCATTTAATCCGAGAGATGAAAAGACAGACACAATAACGCAGACACAATAGCGATAGTACCTCTCGTAACTCAACGTACCGGTGGAGTCATACGCTACGATTCGAATCTTATCGGCTGGTAAGATCTCATCTTTTAGGTGCCGTGCGGAGCAGTGAGAGAAGAGAGAGAAAGGGACGACCCCTTGGCAACAGCATCCTTCCATCTCGTCATATTATCTGGGGTTGTACTCGCGGCGCACGGCAACAACCAGCGTTGATAACGCGACACGAGATTACGAAATGATCGATCTGCGCCTGGGCAGCACACAGGCAGATACGAATTTGTACGACACAAGAGCGCGACAGTCATCGATGAGTTTCTAACGCGGAGGGTAGTTTCATATTTGCACTCAGTTCTCGCTGGTGATCAATGTGACAAAATAATTTCAAGGATGAGGATGGGAGAATAAAAAGAGATTGTTCTCTATAACGCAAACATTTT
>UXGD01006971.1:0-11668 GCA_900474315.1 Torymus auratus | reverse complement strand
CCTATATACGAGACTTTAATAAATAAAACTATGAACCAACAAACAATTATATTTAATCAGACTCTAGAAGACGTCATAGATATTCACAATCGCACTCAACTTTCCAAATGAAAGCAAAAACTCTATAATCATCGCGCGCTCATCATATTCCTGTTACAATCTCCGTACGTCACGATTACAACTCGAGCTGATTTTCCCTCACATTACAAATACCCGCACACGCATCCCCATAACAAAACCCTCTGTCACCCCCATAACTCATTACCAGCAAAAACTCATCGTTCATTTTCCTAGTCAACACACACACAGAAACACAGTCACACACACAACACATCGAGGGAAGAAACGCAGCGATTCGCATAATTTATCGTTCTACGCACGCGCGCGTCTCGCGATCGGTATGCGCTGTCCCGCTGCACTAATGAGTCGACGTGACTACGCGAGAATCGCGCACGGCAGCGGTAAAAGAAAAGCGCGCCACGGCGACGACGTCTTCATTTTCCAGGTGGACAAAAAGGACTTTTATCCGCGGCCTGTTTTTTCGGAGCTGGATTTTATGGGTCCGCGGAATTGTTGTGCTACGAGAGCTCTGGCATGTGGTTGTGCTGACGTAGACCGCGAGAGATGGCTCGTTGTTTAGGTAGTGGAAGAAATGTAGCTGCGATGACGAGTTGACGTCAATGATGATTGACTGACAATACGCGCCGTATACGTAGGTCGACTAGTTTTTCAAGTAGCGGGGTGGAGTGATTATGGAACAGTTAAAGGTTTCAGAAAAAGATTGTCGTTTCAAATATTTAAAACGATCGTGTTTTGTTTGCAAATATTCTATATATTCATAAGCGGTGAAGCTTACAGAATGCAGTCGTTGTGCCGGATAAAAAAATGTAAAATTTAATTACAATTTATTTTTGTTGTTTAAACTAGGATATAATTAAACAATCGAAGCAAAATTGTACAATTTATGTATCACTTTTTAAATTCGTTATTTCGTCCAAATTTTGACGATTTCAAAGAGTGATATGTGAGTTCTTCAATTTTGTTTCAGTTTCTGATTTTTAATGTTCCAGTTGCATTAATACATTGATCTCGAGAACTAAAAATTGGTCAATTGCTTTACATAATTATTTATCACAGCTTTAACATTGAAAAATAACTTTTTGTAGGTATGTTGCGAGTACCACGACGAATCGATAATAATAAATAATATTCACCATAAAAAAAGATCCATACCCGAACTCATAAACCATCAGCTATTCTACTCTACACCTATATCCAACCACACCGAAAGATCCTCTGACCTTCGCACGCACTCACCCCCACAATGACAAACCCTTACCTCTACCCTCTCCTTTTTTTCAGCGGACACATATAACTCAGTGTCCACGTTGACGGAAGACCTCTCTCGTTCTCTCTCCCCCTCTCTGTCTCTCCTCGTCGTCGTCCACGCAAAAACTCGCGGCGATAAAACCCGGGCGGGAGAAAAGGGCGCGACGCGAGAAAAAGTTTATTAGTTTCCGGGAGAACGGGCGCCGGAATACAAATGGCGCGGGTAATGAAGAGGAGCGAGCTCGCGCGCGTGCCGGAAAAAGTCAGGACGAGTCAGCAGGAGTATGTGTAGGATGTGTGAGAGAGAACGAGAGAGACATAGCGGAGCGGTGCGATGATCGGGAGTGATTAGAAGGGATCGGGGGTGAGGAGTCGAATCGTGAAGTGTAGAGAGAGAAAGGTAGTGATGATTTATTCAATTTAAAAGCATTGGAAGGTAATGGAGAGTGTGTAAAGTTGGTGTAGGAAGTATATTTCGTTGATGTGTTTGAAATGCTTTCTTTTATAGCTATAGTTTTATTTATTTTAAACGCATTTTTCTTTCTTTCTTTTTTCATTTTCAGAATTTATTATTGTTTCAATTAAATTTTATTATTCCATGTATGTTTTAAAACAATTATATGTGTAACACATAAATAGAGAACTTTCTATTAAGAAAGAACTCGTTATTGTTATTCTTAATTTACAGCTCAATAAGTTTTTTTAATGTAGAATTTTATTCCCCCGCAATAGGATCGCTATTCGTCTCTCTTACTCTAACAAGTTATTACTGAGATAGAAAAGGATACATAGAGGTCATATTTCAAGGGAATACTGTACAATAATTCAAAATAACATTAAAAAAAAATTTTTGTAAGGTATTAAAAATGAATTGATTAAAAGAATCATACAAAAAAATATTTGAATAGAAAATGTGCATGGCTTGTATACATATCTAACAATACCTACATGCACTTTAACAAACCAGTATTGATAGAAAGTACAATTCCTTCTTCTATAACATTACACTAAACGACGTGCCGAATATTTAATTCAATAAAAAACAACATTCTCACCGCGGTTTATACCAACGCACATACAAATCAAATTAAATTAATTTACATCTATCTCCGCAACTAATTCCCGGGATCCCACTTAATGCTCGGGATTTACAATGCGCGACTCGGGTGGGATTTAATTCGATATCAAATTTTCAGCGATAATATTTACTGTCCCTTTAAATATGATACCCCCCCCCCCCCCCCCGCCGGTATAAATCCGAGCGTTATTGCCACGACATAAGTATCGCCTACAACAATCCGCGTAATTTGAATATTCCATTGGTGTAGGATATTCCGCGAGCGTGCGTGCGCGCATATATTATTCGCATTTATATATGAGATGTTCCGGTCCAAGTGCGTATACGCATATACGTATATGTGGGTTATAATACAATTGAAAATCGTAATTTCGGGGTGAATAATTGAATGGATTCTTTAGAATATCAAATAGTCGGTGATTTTAATGTGAATCGAAAGTATTATATAATGTTGTTGAGGGAAATAGCAGTAAAATTGTGTACGATTTCCACATGATAGAGTGAAGCTATAAAGGAAGATAAAATAATTGTTATGCCTTCGTGATGTTGAAAGTAAGAATATTTAGAAATTCAATGATCAATAATAAGACGTGTTGTTACTGGAGCGCAATATCATATTATGGAGCCGTAATCCAATAAAATATTTACTACACTAATTGGATTTCTCATGCCAACTGCAAAAAAAAAGAAACTCAATAAAAACATTCCTGTTAATATCGCACAGACAATTCAATTAAAAAAATCACCGGAACGCCCCATATATACACAATCCACATTCAATAATTCCGCATCTCGCGTAAGGCGTTTTCATCGTACATCCGCATATCACACAAACACACACACACAATATGACCCATATATCTCGCATCCCCGCGCATTATCCTATCAATTAACCCGAACACCCGAGAGCACGAACGCGAGTGCGGCGGCATTTATTTACATTTGGATATCGTGTTCGCCCCATTTCTATCCGCGACGACACTCTACCGACCCACGCGCCACTGTTTTACGCCTCGTGCAGCATATATATACGTATATTCTCTAGCGGTATCGAAATGCCATTGAATTTCTGGTATATTGGTGTGCGCGTAGAGAGATAGATATGTGTGGAGGTATATATAGGGATGTTGTTTGTGCAGAGGCGCGTGTGTTAATGCGCTAAACGTGTGGCACTTGAGCTGCACCGGAATTCGTCGGTTTTCTATGCGGGGGGTAACGCGTGTAATAACCGGGTTTTGGGGATGAATGTGGGTAAATAACGATTTTAGATATAGCTGCGGCGAGTGATGTATTATAGAGCTTGGATGCGGAGGATTGAAAGAACCGAGGCTGATGCAAATGCAGAATTTGTGTATAGTTTCTATGGAACAATGGTATATTATTTTAAATGTATAACTTATAGGTTTCATCACTTAGTAAATAAAACTAGAAACAAATATGGGCATTCTTCATTCAGTGAAATAAGCTGACCAATAAACTTTCTCACAGAAAATACTCATTCTTTCCCTTTCCACCGACGAGGATTCATTTCAATATATAATCCATTATCCAATTTCTCACTGAAAATTGATTCCGCCATCGCATTATATACCACAGTTATTTTTTCAGCCCGTCCCCGTGCGCGCACCAAACCCCCGATAACACTATTATCAGCTTTACATCGCGCGAACACAGACTGCGCGATTAACCCTTTATAACCATCATTTTCTCGGCCTTATACGTGCACTGCTGCGGTGGTGGCAAAAATCGCGGCAAAAACCGCACGCACGCACGCGCGATCGAAAACGAGCGTCGAACAGCTGCCGCCGCGTTTGAAATGTATATCTGGCCGCTGCAGTCGATTGGCCGCGTTTCTTTATGAGCCACGAGCGAGAGAGAGAGAGAGAGAAAAAGCCAATTGAGTCGCGTATTAACGCGCGTTTCCAAAGAAAAATACCGCGTTTGCGGCTTTATGCGATGGCTTTTTCATTCTGCCCGCGTCCGCGTGCTCGACGTGAATGTGTGGGGTGTGTATATCTATAGAGAGGTATATATGTGTAGGGTGAGCGAGAGCGATGATTCGGGTTATTCGTTTCGAATTTGCTGGGACTCTCTCTTTCTCTCTCTCTCTTCCTCTCTCACTTTGTTCCGATCGAAGTGTTTTAGCGTTTTTGTTGTTTCCAGCAGGTATAATGGGTTTAATGAATAACACCACTATATAGGGTTTTTTTTTGTTTCGATGCGGAAGTACATTGATTTCTTTTGTTTATGTTTTCGAACATGAGATTGGTTTACTGCTGTAAATGTTTTTTATTCGTGTTTAATTGTTGTTACTTTAACTATATGCACGTAATAACTCTACGTTTGTAAAGTATTTTCTATGATTTCAATTACGAGTTCTTCATGCTTGGATACAAATCTCTAACACGAATCGAACCTATATAAACAATTACCACATCAATCAGTTACATCTTTCCAACGACCACAGAACCACACCAGCAGTATATCCCCATATATACAATAAAATAAATTCCTCCGCTTCGCACACTCGCCAGCTGTCGATATTCTATCACGCGCGCATCAGTCGCCAATACACTTAGCCGCGGCCACGAGACGATATAATACTTACATCGGCCATCGAGACGGCCAATCAAGTAATGGCCTCCGATATAGTTGGCCCTCGAGCGATTACCACAATATATATACAATGTACTTCGTTGCCTCTCCCCGTTTCTATCCTCTCGGACGTGTGAGGATACGCGATTCGGCATTCCTCGCGGCGTTAATCAGCCGCGGCTCTCCGCGAGAATTTCAAGCATCGAGGACGCGCGCTGCAATTGTGTGATGCCATGTGTGTGTGTGTGTGTGTGTGTGCGGCACACCTGGACCAGACTACTATTAACCCTCGTGAGCGAGAGCTTGTGGATCGCCCTGATGAGCTATTGGCGAATTGGTCGGATATGCTGATGCAATATTTTTTACGTTATTTGTATATCGGATTTTTAAGAAATATATTCATTAGTTTTCTTCATTAATAGTCGTCCCTAAAGTTATAACCTGAAAAATATCAATTAAGATCTCCTTTGAATATATAAATCTCACGTTGTGCACCTTAAATCGAATGTTTTCTATAGTTATATATTGTATATATGTATCTTTATATATATGTTTGCTATACTTTAAGACATTTTATGCTCTTGAACACGAAGTATATTATATGATGGCTATATACATATATGACTACCACGCTTTTTCTTTATTTATCTCAGACCTTTTTCTACCAAAAAATCAACACAATCCAGTATACAATTCCATAACACTCGAATACTCAAACACACCTCAACCTAAATAGCTACAAACAACACTCTAAGCCTCAAAATTCGCTCACGTCTCGCTAATCCCACCCACATACACACACATACCACACCTTCTCTCTTCTTTCTCTCACTTTCGCGTCTCGCATTCCCTCAGATGTTCGAATGGAGATTACTGCATTCTTCTGCCCTGCTCTCCTCCACCCTGGCGAAGATTGAAATCTAAGCGTTCCGGCGGCCAGCTTAAACCGACGTAGACCGAGGGCGTCTGTCTTCGTCCAGTGCACGCGCGTGGCTGGACACAAAAGAGGGTATGGAAGGAGGCGGCTACAGAAGCGTGTTTGCCCCGGGCAAACGGAATGAAGGTATCAGGGGACCGGGGTGTACGTTTCTATTCGGCCATCCCTTTCCTCCAGGTGCTGATGTTATGGCTTTTTTTGGTCTCGTTGGCTTGTGTGTGTTATATAGGGTTCGCAGATGATCTAATATGACGGTTGTGTATATGGGGGTGAGGGGGTCTGGCTAATTGCCAATTTGGTGCAGGGGTGGTCGGTTTTCGGGGTCTTGTTGTCTGCGGGGTAATGAAATTTGAGGGATGTGGGTTGAAATTTTTCGGTTGTGCGTCGTTCCGCGGAGATGGTAAATTTAATCGGCCAGTTACGATTCTGCAGCATTGAATATATGCTGCGAAAATCGATACCGCGTGTGTATTACTGGCAATAATCAGTAATATTACGTTTTAATGAGAGAAATCAACACCAATGTTTGAATTCGTTCGATATGCTGTAAGCTGTAACATTATGCGCTAGCTATAAAGTATCTCATCATTTCATTCCGATTCGAATTTTCGCCAAATAAACTTCGAAAATGATATTGCATTTTCAATTCGCCTCGAAAATCCGGCTCATCAAAACCATACAAATCAATCGAAAGTACAATCCACGCTCGCGCGTTTCACACCCTAATTCACACGGACATCAGCCATGTATATATACAGACACACACAGATATCGCCGCTTGCTCACAAACGACACGCGCGGCATATATATCCATACCCATTCTTTGGCGAAATCTATCATCGTGCAGGTTCACGGCGCTCGCGCAGTTGATCAGACGCAGTTTATGCAGCTCGCGCTCCACGCGCTCTCTCTCTATACGCCCAGCGTAATTTCCGTTTCAAGTCGGCTATGATTGACAACTCATGGAGCGTGAAATCGAAATAACCAAATAGCGCTCGCTCTCGCGTGCCTCTATATACCTATATATAGGTAGGTGCGCAACAACCGATGGCGCGCGCTCGCTCGGTCTCGTCACGCGCGCTCGCGCGTGCGCATACAATGCGTGTACATCGCACTTTGGCCAATTACAGCAGTTAATTATGAATTAACAAGTTTCCTCCCTCCACTGCGTCGGGTTATATATGGTAATTAAGAGCTCCGACAATGCTCACGCGTATATACAGTGGCAGTAGTAGTAGTAGTAATAATACCGCCTGATCAAAGGAATATTTCCTCCCGTACGCTCGCCGCGCCGTTTTAATTGTTGCTCTGCGCGGCTGGCTAATACGGCTGTCGTTAGGGATTTTTGATGAAATTCTATAATAATTTTAGATTTGTAATTAGTTTCGCATTAACGAAGGAATGCTTGGAAAATATATATTATCTACAGGGCGTATAATAATGAAATGTTCGAGAGAGGCCGCGCAGAAATGGTACATTCTAATATTTAACAGAAATAATCGAGTAACTATTACGTATCCTGCAAAATTCTGTATGTAATGTCCATTAGCTCCTGCTATTTCGATTGTATATCATTACTACAATGCTTCCATAACGAACAGCGCCCATCATTCCAACGAAGGATTTCTCGAATACCCCGACGAACTTGCCCCTATGGAGGAAAAATCCTCGCGCCATATACCCATCACCACCACCACCGCCAGCCATATAACAATTCATTCCGCATCGGAATTACACCGCGGCTGTAATCTCCGTAGCTTCCTTCACGCTCCGGCGCGCGAAACCAGACCTCCGCGTAGGTAATGGCACGATTGTGCGTGCGTGCGGCGTGAAAAGTAGGAGGATTCTTGCATACATATATAAGGGAGGCGAGAGAAGATATTTGCATGTGCGAGTATATAGTTGTCGGTGGCGCCTCGAGCCCGGATGAGCCCTGATGTAAGTGAGGAGTCGGTATGGGTAGGTATTCGATTTGAAGAATTCGCGTGGAATGGGAAAATTGTGGGAATGATGGTTTGGAGGGTTGGTGTTGCTTAAAAGTCATTTTTTTAGAGATAATAAAACTCCAAGAGATGAATATTATTATTATTATTTTTAATTTAAAAATGATCGTAGTGTTTCATATAATGTAATAATAAGTACAAACTTTATATTTATACGCGGTTATATAGAAATCTTAAAAAAAATGTCTGACTCCGAAAAATGAATAACGATGTTAACTCGCTGGGTAACAAGAGGAGAAAATCAATTACTTTGTATTTCTTTTAACGAGATTCTAATCTTTTAAGAAAAATCTAAAAAATACATAATTGTTGAAATGACTAGAATTTACTATGCATACATCCGTAACATTGACCTTACTGTTATTAGAAACAAATTGGTTCATCTATTTAATGGTATAGTTCCACGATATTTAGGAATGATATAATATAATATCAATTTATTTTTATGTTTAAAAATAAAGTTTAAAAAGCAGTGAAGTTCGATTCAATCGATCTTATCTTTTCACCACTGTGTCACCATTCAATGTTCGTTTACTCTCTCGGCAGCATTACCACATACACAAACCAACAGTTAAAAATTTTACCCTACACTGATAATCTAAAACGAGAATTTTAAATTTTTTAACTCGACAAATGCACCCGAGTAAGTAGAATATTACGCTAGCTCGCCACGTATTTTTACAGCCGCGGCGACCTATTCAAGAATCGATCAACCCTCGGCGGGAAATGAGAGTCGACGTGCGCGCACCTGCCGCGAGGAATGTGTGCGCCATTCTCTTGTGTATAAAGATATGGGGAATCCACGCGCATAGCTCGAGAGAAATGTTAAAGTTGGTAATGGAAGTTGCGTGCCATGCGAGTGATTTATATATCCGAATGGGAAAGTTCGATTTGCTTTTGGGGATATAGAATCTTAATAGTTTTTGTTGAAGATCAATGTTTTTTCACAAGTTTAAAGCATGCTGGGTTATGATAAATATATTTTATGACTAGATCATGGAAATGTGTTCGAAGGTTATTCAAAAACGAAGGATTCGCATTATTTGCGGTTTATATAAGGTGGCGATAAATGGGAACTTTAAACTTTTGAAGTATTCATTGATTATTCCTGAATGAAAGCTTCACTTCCTATGATAAGAATTTTTTTAGATATTTATTATAATTTACACATCAACTATAATAAAAGTCTTAATTAAAAACTGTCGTTGTTAACGTAACAGCAAACAATTTTTTGCTTTACTCTACTTCGAAAACATCCATGCACTACCTTGTAAGCTAATAAAATACTTTTGAAAACCCAGCAAAACAGCCATAAACCAAAAATCCAATAAGCCGCCACGGAGAAGTTCAAAATATTTGCACGTGCCTCGACTTCCCTCTCTCAAACCATCCCCCAGCAGCTGAAAAGTCGACACAGCAGCCGCAGTACAACTCGTCCACCTCCGACAGCTATACGCGGTGGAGAACAAACGAGAGAGTATATACAGCGCGCGACTTTCGAGATCATTAGTACCTGCTGTACCTGTCCGCGCGGCTGCTGTTATTGGCAGTAGCAAAGACCGTGCGAGAGAGAGAGTGCAACACATACACAGAGAGAACAAGGCACTCTCGCGAGGGTAGCTATATGTATAATAGTGTACACGGAGAGAGCTCCTGGGAAAATAATTTAGCGCGACCCGATATTTCGCCGCGCGCTCTCGCGTTGTCTCGTGAAAATGACGCGGGCGCGCGGCCCGCAAAGAGAGTAGCGTAATTGCGCGGTGGCGACGTGCAGGTGGTATTCTCGCGGTGTACAGTAGTAAATATATGTATATATATAGCCTTCTATATAGGGAGGCCGAAAAAGAGGAGAGGAGCGGAGAGAAACGCCTGGTTGTGACTAAGCGAAAGCTGCCGCGGGTGCGTATATATAGTGGGCTTGATTGAATTTCGCGGGAACGAAGTGGCCGCTGATGGGTAGGTATGTATATGATGGCGAGATGCGGGAGGTTGAAATTGTTGTTGGTCTAGAGGTGTGCATTTGTGGATCTAGTGAAAGTGGGGTATGATTCGTTTTTAATATGTATTTTTGGTATTTTGCTAAAACTTGGTTAAAGTACGTCGTATAAGGATCTATACTGCGATGGTTTGGTAATACATGCTTTTTTTCTGTAATAAATGAGAAAAATAAATAGCTGTAATTGGAATTAGTGAAAATTCACTTATTACATGTCAATATTCATCACTTATTTGGAAAGTAAAGGGGTAAAAAGTTGTCTACTGGGAATATTTGAATATTGTCATTAAATAAGTGAAGTCTATTATTTCACTAAAAAAATAAGTGAAATCAATATTTAATATAGATGAAAAATTCACTTATTTTAGAAGTGAAAAATTACACTTTTTCAAATTCCAAATAAGTCAATATTGACATGTAATAAGTGAAATTTCACTTATTATGGAAGTGAACGTCTTTTTGAACTCTTGAATAAGTGAATGATATATAGGTATACGATTTCACATATTAAATTTTTTACTTATTTAAAGGGTGAAAAAGACGTTCCCTTCTAAAATAAGTGGGAATTTTATTTATTCAAATTAAGAAAAAATTCAGTTTGATTGAATGAGACGGAATTTGTACATTTGCGCGTAAAAGAGATTCAGAATCGAAGTCGATGTTATTTTCAATTTATTGTTGAAATTCAAATAAATGTGGAATATAGAAAAATTTAGACTAACAATTTAGCAACAAAAATTTACATCGGTTATTAATTAAAATTACTGTTATGTTTCGATGGTATAAGCTTTGATTGACTATAAAAATAAGTTGTTATTTCAATTAATGTCTTCATTAATATCCAGTCATTGTCCGTAAATTATTTATCAATTTTCAATAAAGAAATGTTATAAAAAATGATAAAGAAGTCGTTCAAAAAATTTCTTTGTGCACAAACAAAACTTGAAAGTATGATTTGATGTATGACATCTCTACTTAAAGAAATACAAAAAATTTATCTTAAGTGACAATAAGACTATTTCAAAAAAGAAGAATGTTTTAAAATTTGTTTTGAAATTTGATAAGTTTATATCAAATGCAACAAAGATAGAACTTCAGCTATATAGTTATCTGCGTCGAATAAGAGCTGACAGAAATTTTAATCTATACCTACCTATAATATGATACGTAAGACGTAACTACTGCAGATTTTCAAATTCTAAATTTCGCAATAACGCACAGTCGATAAAGAAGAAAAAATGTGATATCACCAATAACTTACCATCAGAAGGTTTGACTTATCGACACACGATTCTGAAAAGAATGGAAACAAATTTGAATGGATGAACCGCGATGACTATATACAAAATTACAATTACCGTTTTTATTGTGCATAGAAATCATTGATACATAATTAATACAAAATGTTTAACATACTATGAAAATAAAAAAAAAGGCTGAAAGAGAAAAACAAGAAAAAAAGACAAAAGGATTGAACAAAAAATATAAAAATTATTTTAAAAAAAATTGTTTTTTCTCGCCTCTATGAATACAAAGTTTTTGCAGTAAATAGTAGGTATTTACAAAGTCAGTTCATACGAATTCAAGGAATTGTGATGACTAACACCTAAGTTAAAAATCATCATCCTTATCAAGCCATCATTTGATTATTGCTTCGTCCAGTAAAAATAGGTCTGAAATCGACTAGTCACCGAAATGGCTGCATTTTGGTTATAAGGTAAATCGAGGTC
>UXGD01006970.1:0-11669 GCA_900474315.1 Torymus auratus | reverse complement strand
TATATATATATATATATATATATATATATATCTTTGCATTCGCTGCCTCGTATCTAAGAAGCTGCGATCTCGCACAGCGAGCTTTACTACCACGCGGAGAGAAAAGTCTTCGTTTATGCGGGACAAGAAAGGTAATAAAGGGTAGCAAATTAGGGGGAAATGAAGAGCGAAGCATTCATACCCGACTGCGCGTGTATATTTTCGTTGATTAGAATTTTATAAGATAAAACCGTGCGTGAGACGCGGGCACAGGAGCATTTCTTTTTAAATATGTATTTTAAATGTAAGGGAGAGAGTCAGGCATGGAATTCTTGTGGCTTTGATAAAATATCTTTGCGGCCATCTCCGTCAAAAAGTCCATGATCCTGTTTCACAGAAGAATCGATATCATCGAGATTCCATTTTATGAACAAGTTATTTGAGACGAGAATTTTGTTTATTTATAGTACTAGTTTTTGACAAACGTAAATAGAGCTTAATCCAAAGAATTAATTACAGCCAGTTCAGTGAAAATACATTTTTGATTTCCTAGCTAAGATCTATTCTTAAGGAAAACGAAAAATATTACATTATGTAACAATAAAGGGTGAAAGTAGCCGATTTTTCCAGTGTGTTTCCCAAATCCCAGTAACCACCCAAGAGAAAAATCTACTTTCAACACGTATTATAATATATATAGTATTTTATTCCACACTCGACCGTGGCTACCTTTTGACTCTGAAAAGCGGCGCCGCCACGTTTTTTTTCATACTTTGCTAAGTAGAGCTAGAAGTATGCGCAAAAATTCTTTTTTTTTTTTAAATCTACTATTTTCATGTACTTATTACAAAATAAATAATATTATAAAAATTAAAAAAATTAAAATTTACTTTCGACCCACAAATTTTACTTTTGTCCTGAAAATCTAATTTATGGAAAATTTATGCAACTTTTGTCCTGATCTTCGGGCGCGAAAGGTGGCCATTTTGGTCGAGTGTGGAATAAAATACTTAATATTGGTGGGATACTTGTTTAATAAGAGAAACGACGAATGCTAAAAAGTTCTGATCAAAATATTTCTATCAATTCAATACTTTGCAATCTCAACGTTCATTTATTGTTTTTCGCGAATAACGAATTCAGACGAAAAATATAAAAAGTTATCTATATTCAAAGTTTCATAAAAATCGACTTAGCTTTGCCCTTTTAACGATCAATAACAAAAATGAGACATTTTCTATCGCAATGAGAAATATAATAGGAATTTTCGATTTTAAAGAAAATAAAATATAAGTATTTACAACCTTTTTTAAAGATGCTTTACAGACTTTAGTAATAATATCTTAATCCTAAAAAAATTTTAAACTAAAATTTTAAAACTAATTTATGGTTGAAAAAAAAGTAAATAATATCTATAACAATTCACAAAAAGCAAAAGATGTTTTGAAAGGTGTTTTGAAACAAAACCTGGAAAATTAAAACTAAAAATTAATATTTGCAAATGAATAAATGAATAAAAAAAAAAAATAAAAAAATAAAAAAAATAAATAAATAAAAAGATATAAAAAGTCATATGTCGAAAGATTTATTGAATATTCATATTAAATATGTATAATAATAAAAGAAAAGTGAAAAAATATTTTATTTGACTCTACGATATTAATACTTATCTTAAATAGGAACGTATATTTTACATAAGTACATGTATCATATTTTACGATGATGCGCACTTCGTGGCTATAAGTTACGCTGGTGAAAATATTCTGCCTACTCCACAATACATATTAGTATACCAATATATTATTGGGCGAGAAATCAGGCGAAAATATTATTCTTTACACAATTCAATTATAGGCGGAAATCGGCAGACCGATCGATTTATTAAATATACAATCCCCAGTAGGACGCAATAAAATACATAAATAGCGCACTATTGCAAGTTTGAACTTTATATCGACCAGAAACATCTCTCTCTCTCTCTCTCTCTCTCGCTCTCTCTCTCTCGCTCTCTCTCGCTCTCTCTCTCCCTCTCTTGCTCTCTCCCTCTCTCTCTCGCTCTTTCTCCCTCCCTCTCTCTCTCTCGTCTTTCTATCTCTATCTACCTACCTCTCTTTTTCCCTATTTCTCTATGCGCGTTCAAATTCAGTGCTATCGCCTCGAGAAAAGGATAGAGCTGGAAACTCGACGCTAACGCCGGACACGACTCCTTTATAATTCACGAACTTGCGGTTGGATTTTCAGTGTTCAAGTTGGAGAAATGTCGATGTGTACATTGGCATGTAAGTATACACGTGCAGTGAATTCAAGTTGCAACCTCTTTTATGTCGCACCATTGCACTTTTATGACTTTGAAAAACTAAAAGTATTTTTATAATGAAAAATTATTGGGGATTGGTTATTAAGCGAAAGTCTGCAAAATAGAGTTAAAACTCCTTTTCGATTAAAATGGCTTTTCTCTATCGAAAATAAAATATTGAAAAGTTTTTTCACCATATAGGTATATAAAATATAGAAACATGAATTTTGCATTTCAACTTACTCATCAAATGAGATGTAATTGAGGAAATACTTTTGAAAACTTACCTGCAACAAAAAGAAAAATGATTGTCAATAAAAATGTTATACTAAATACAAAATTTGGGTTATCAAATAATTGTATAAGAATTTCACAATTTGTATAGGGATAACCAATTGTTTACCAAAATTTTTCAAAAGAGTACTTATTACTCAAAAAGTGTAGAAAGCGAGTTTATGAAATTTTTCGCGAAACGAAAACCAATTTACAGGTGCTATAAAAAAAATTCAGTTTCTGAATGAAGTCAGGGGCAAGGTGAATCGTAAGTACATCCATCCGCTTTTTGCGTTTCGCTCACCCTGCGAAGGATGGCACTTTCCTGATTACGGCGGTGCAAAACTGTCTGCAAGCGCAATCGCATTCCACGGGACGCTTCCTGTATAGAGGAAATAGCCTCCAAAGTATGTTAACTAACATATCTAACTCTATTTTTTAGATTTCGCGTGAAGGAAGTTTTCGTTCTGAGGGGAGAACGGTGGTCGTTCAAAAAGTAAAACTCGTTTCGTGCTCGACCGAGCTTTACTCGCCTTCAGTCGGATGATGAAATTTGCATATTACAGTCGATCGCAATACTCGAATCGTAAAATATGGTTTTTATAGGGATCCGACCGCCTGGGACCTTCGATATTTTATACATTACACGAGAATGAGGAGGTATAAGTAAACATTTTGCAACTTAAATATATTTGGATGAGACGATAAAATGACGTGGTTTTCTTTTTAAATAAAATTGACGAATGCATATGTTTGTTGTACAAATTAAAATTGAATATTTGGATAAATATCTGATATAAAATCGAGAAAAAGTATGTAAATAAATGCACATATTTTATAATTGAAAATAATTCAAACAGAATAATTTCAAACGAGCAGATTTTATATGAAATATTTTTAGCATCATCGCTGCCTACGTTTTTATGTTTATCGTTAAAAAAATGAATATAGAAATTTATTTGAATACTTCCAATTTTTTTTTTAATATTGGATGTTTTAGTTCGATGCATGTGTATAAATGCGCGATCTAATATATGTACTTTGAAGACTTCACTAAAAATAAAAATAACTGCATTTTTTTCAATAATTTTCGAAATTCACTGCATTTTTTTACTGTTATGAATGGCCGTATACTCCCTTGCAGTTATGCATTTCTCGATAAAATTTTTACGGATATGGGCGACTATCGACTTTGATTCGTCCATCCACGAAACCATAACTATCCCATCTACCAGCTGACCATACCATCTCTGGACATATCTACTTATCGTGGTCATAAATTTAAAGTCATCGGAATTCGTCTTTATTGATTCCCTCAACGTCTGAGATTTCGATAGCACGTCGACCATAATTCGCGTTTAAACACGCGGACCAAAGAGGCGAACTCAAAGTCACGCGTCGTAAAAATCTGCGCGGCGCCAAAGTCTACATTCCGCGACCGTGCGCTGCCATAGGAGTTCATCTACGCGCGCAGAGTTAATGCCATGGGTAAGAATAAAAATTTATACGATGTGGGCGGGAGGATGGAGGCTGAATTCGCACAACGCACATTTTTCCATTCCACTACATCTCACTTTGCAGCAATGTGCCCTTCAACGCGCGCTCCCCTTACGCGCATATACCCGTCGCCGCATGGCATATTATACGCTCAAAAAGTTTGAGTATACAGATTTTCTGATAAAAGCAATGCGCGCGGATAGGAAGAACGCGAGACGAGCGGAGACAAGAGAAAAGCGTAATGATGATGGAGATGCAGTAAAAGGTGAACTGTTTTAATGAAGTTATTAAAGGAGACATCGTTTTTACGGCTGGAAATTAAATGTTTATTAAAACGGCTTGCTGGCAAGATGACTTTTTGGAATTGCGTCTGAAAAGGTCTTTAAAATTAGGCAGATATTTTTTCATGCCCTGTATTTTAATATAAATGAAGCGCCCGACAGGGAACAATTTCATAATCTTATTTAGATATGTTAATAAGACTGCGTTAGATAATGAAGAACAGAATATTTTTTTTTGCATTCTATATTTATGTAATTAAAAAGTTTATGATGATAAGATGAATTTTATGTTCTTTATGAGAATACAAAACTTGTTTTATATATAAAGAATGCGAATTTCCCAAATTAGTTATTACATTTATTAATTTATACAAGATTCCAATAGTAATTTTCAGGTAGCTTCGTTTAAATTAATCACCGAAAAATTAAAATATTTTCCTATTTATTGGCAACAATTATACATCAATAATATTCATCCACCGATAGAAAGAAATATTTGACCTAAAGTCGCCGACTTAACTGTTAACGAATATGTATTTGACTCCAGTCAAATGCAGGTGCATTAACAGTTAAGCAATGGATCATTTGGTAAAAGTAACGCTTGCTATGAAAAGATATGACGTATTAACTGTTAACGAATATTTTGTAACTGTTAAGAATTATTCATTTAGGTAAAATACTGGAAAAATTCGACGTTCAAATTAATCGCGCATTTGTCTCAAATATTTGTTTCTATTAGTGTCGAAAATGTTATATCAGTAATTTTTTCAAGAGAAAAAAACACGGTTCTCATAAAGAACCGAAGATATAAAAGAATAAGAAAAAAGAAGAGCAAAGGAGGGGCAAGAGGAAAAGACCACAGCAAAACGCCAAGGAAGATCGAGAAACGGGGCGAACCGGGAGGATATTACTTCCGGCGCGCAGTAAAAAGTTAGAAGCGCGCGAGCTTAAACGAGCTGAGCAACGCGCCATTCGAGTTACATAAGGGGACTGAATCGTTTGGCCATATAACTTACGGTTTCTTAAGAAATATTAAAGAGGAAGGGGAGGCGGAGAAAAAGGTGCTGCGGGTAATAACATACGTGTTGATTCGATTCGCACTCGTCGAAAATGGGGAGGGATCTCCCGTGTATTTCCAACTTTCTTTCGTAATTCTTTTTAATTTCCTGCGGATTTCGTGCACGAATTATTATTATATTTATAAAACTCCAATAAGTATAATATCTTCGATTCTCTTGATATTTTCATTTTGAGTTAGAAAGAATGTTCAAGTTTTCAAAACTCAATGCGAGTACTAGAAAGTATTCTTAATTGTGTATATAAAATAAATGTTTAACTGTGTTTCGTACTTATAAAAAGTTGTTTCAACTTCTTAATATTAGTTTCGAAAGCTCATTAATTAGTCTTAAAGTCGTCGTTAAAAACTTTTACTGGGCACAAAATTTTTGTTTCTGTCAACTGTACGAGCTATAAAATAATTAACAAATTAATATTTTTTATCACAAATACTTTTACCTTTGCTACCGTTTTATCTACTCGGTTAGTTTTTGACTAAAACAACATAATTTGTTAGACAAATTTTTATCTAAAATGACGCTTATGAAGTTTTCATATTTCTTGAATCAAATTTCGGTCGGGGTACTTCTTCGAAATAAATTTTTCTCTCACATTTAATATATTCTCATTCTCATGAGTCTATACTACGAAATTTTAATGCAACTATCTGCCGGCATGTCTTGAAAAATTTCATCCAGGTATCTATTTCTTCTACCCCCCACCAGTCACGGAGACGACTTTTCTTTAGTAGACCAAGTGACAGCTGCTTTAAAGATACTATATTGGGAAGGGCGGCTGCCAGCTCCACAAATGCCTAGAGTTTTTAGCGAATTAGCGCGTGGAGCTTTTTAGCACAACATCCTTTCGCGCCAATTTCATTATCGCAAGAACCTCTCGAGTGTTCTCCTGCCGCGTGCCGGAAGCGAGCTTGTGTATTTATACGGCTCCTCGCGTCGCGTCTTTACGATCGCTCTGTCTGTCTGGCTGAAAGTTTTTGCTGAGCGTCCATTGAATTTCGAGCTTTCCCTAATTGAATTTCAAATATATTTATAATGTCCAGGATTATAAGGATGTGTAGAGTGATTTGTGTAATTAAACTGCATGACGGACGTGCGCATTTATTGAATATGCGATAAATGCTGCACATGCATTATTTGTTGGCTTGATTACGAGTATTTTTGCGGAAACTTGATTAATACAGCATAATTGTGAAGTAATTGTAAGATACAAGGAAGTTAAGAAGAGCATGAACTCACTTAATCACTACCATTTTTCGTTTGTCAAGTTGCTTTATAGCTTGACTTGATAACAAAAAATTAATGGGGATCGATATTTTACAGTAAATATGTCAGTGGTGTTTGTTTTTTCCATTTGCGAGGTAAAAGTATTTTCGTTTCAGTTGTAACTCAATCTTTTAGGTAAATAAGAAAGAAAAAAACATGCCTGCTATCTCTGAAACAAACTTAAAATTAGAAATTAAACCTCATTCTCGTTCTCATTATCATTAAAGGCGAGTTTCTATTCAACCCTTAAGTTGCCAGAAAAAATCGTCTTATGGGATTTTTAATGCTTCATGGGAAAGATTCTTTGTCCTCGGCATCTAAGGTGCTAATAATGAATTTAATAATAGTTAATAATAAAAATAAAATTATTAATTATTGGCTCTTAACGGTCTTTCTGTCACAAGTTATTGTCCAGCAGGTTGTAAAAAGGCAAAGACGTTTCTATATACATATACTAACTCTTAGATTATCAAATTAATAAAATATTATTTACAGTACGCACTTTCCGGTGGATACTCTCCTGAAATTGCTTAATGAACAAAATAAGCTTTATTTCGTTAAGATCGGATAAAACATAAAGAAAAATTAAGGAACTTATTAAAGTTTTTGTTTTTAATTGTAACAATATCATGGTAACAACTGTCTGAATTTGTTTGAAAAATATGGTTTTATGTTCATTCTAGTATATATTTGTTACATAATACCAACTCTTGGATTATCAAATTAATAAAACACTATTTAAAAATTTTAAATTCTAAAACTGCTGTTTTGACCTACCTCTGGCACTCAATATTAAATCTAGCACGAACCTCTCTAATTTCAATCATTATTATGTAGTCTATGTTGATAGAGAAAAATGCTTACAAATATTCTCGAGGACTACAGACCCCATTAGGTACACTTACAGAGACTCGCTTATGCGATGAAACAGCATATCTTTTTTCTTTCTGTGTAACGGATCTTCTTTCAGCAGCATCACAACTATATACCTTTTCTCATTCCTCTTTAGCACCTCATTTGGATCAGTTCGAAGGTAAGTCCTAACTACTTCTCGATCGCATGCTTTCCTTTAAACGTTTCCCTTCCACATTCTCGGGTGGAATATCGTCCGATTACAAGGGGATGAACTTTCATTGAAATGCTAGTTTGTATGGTTCATTCTGTGGTTTTCAATCCTTGCATCGGATTGCCTTAAATTCATTCTGCGCAAATGTCAGTCAACGCAAAGCTTTTATCGACCCTTTGTCTTACGCTCTACCGAAGAGTCGTTTATGGATCTCTATTGGTATGGCAGGCTACAGAGGTGAGTTTTGTTAGCCCTCGGGAATATATTGAGCTGTTAAAGAGATTGCGAATTATTGATAGCTTAAAGTTTAAGTTCAGAATAACGAAAGAGACTTTTACGCTTTTCTACAAAAGTAACTTTAAAAAGATAGAAGTCGATCGTTTTAAAGTAAAACGAGTGTTTTCTAAAAGTTTTCTCAAATAAGAATAAAAAAGTTCAACGAAAGAAAATTTGAATTAGAAATACGGGAAGAAGATAAGGCTAATTCTATCTACAAACTTTAAAAATTCTGTAAGTTTTAAAAATTGCAATGTTAAAAAAAAAAGTAATATGATGAACAAAAAAACGATTATTATTAAAAGATGATTATAAATTTAAGTGCTACGATATATTCATCGATCTTTCAAATCCTCCGAAATTGTACACTCCTATATCTCTTGTATGGCCTTTTCACTCTCCTTTGAAATAGGTGACAGTGCACCAACTTCTCAAGTCTTACACATTTGCGGCATCATTCACGTATTCGAGCGTATAGCGATCACCCGAAACTTCTTCCCAGATTTGCAGCGAAGCTGCACGAGGACGATCGGTTTGGCGTCGCTTTTACAAGCGGCTTTCTGAATTGCCGACTCACGAATAGGCGAGCAGCTTCTCTTTTTCTACGTGCTCGTAGTCGTTCGTTTTGCCATCAAACTGATGCTACCGCTATACACTGGTATCGAGGTGCGCGTGTGCTTAGTGGTATTGCGGGTAGATCGCGCGTCAGAGCTAAGTTTGATAGCGGGGTTATAGGATAGCTTATAGGTTTTAAAAGGATTTTACAGCGAGGTGTTAAAGTTGTTTGACATGGATATTGAGTATGTATGCTCTTTGTCAAAAATGATGGAAGGGAAGATGTAAGGGGCATTTGTAAGATTAACTTTGGGTAATCAAATGTATTAATCTAAACTTTTTTTGCAAAAAAGTGTTGCCTAACAATGGTTGCTTTAATTAGATAAGAAATATACCATTTTTCAAATGCTTTCTAAACAACAATGTAAATATATGTAAATATCAATATATTCATCGATTATCAGTGTCCTCTAATTTAATCATTACCAAAAATTGAAATTTTATAAAATTTCTTTATTTACAGTTTAAATTTGTTGTAGATATATCAAACGAAAAACGCTTGGTGGGCGATATTAAGAGCTTAACTTTCTTTTATATGTAAGAAATAATACATTATTAATTTTAAATTGAATAGGATATTTGAACTAACATAAATCAATTTTTTAATGTTGACAGGTAGATATAAAAAACAGAAAAAGGTAAAAGTCATAAAAGTTCATATTTTGAGAAAGGATAGATGTCAGAAATGAAAGTTTACTTTCGCTTGTACAAATACTTCAGAATAATATTGCGGGATAAAAAATTTAATAATTTGCATTACCTTGATCTAACTCTTTAACGAATACTGAAATGTTAAAATATAATGTATAATAATTAAATATTTTACAACCTTTTATTACTGTTTCTTGAAATAATTTTTTTAATTCAACATTTTTATTTTTGGTAAATATTATGTTGTTCTGCAAATATCTAGAAAATGTTTCTTCGATCAAAAAAAATGCCAATATTATCTGAAAATATTAACTATGGAACCGAAATAAACAAAACGAAATTCTATATTGTCTCCTGTATTGTCTGGTATTTCTTATTACGATATATCTTTTTTGTCTTAGACTATTTTATTTCATTAATGCCATCTAGTGATTTATGGCGAAAATATGAAAATATACCTATGAACAATATTTATTCGAATCACTTAAGTAGATGAAAGAATCGAGATGTTCCAGCAATAAGAAGATACGTTATCTTTATTTTCCAAAATAAATCTGAAATCGTAAGCTAAAGAATAAAAAAAAATATCAGAATTTGATCCAAAATAAACAAATATCGTTATTCTCACGGACTTTGCTGGGTGTAGACGCATAATACGTACAACGTGCCGAGGAACTTGACCCTTTTCTGTGGCCGCTCTCACGCAGCCGCCAATATACGGTGGAGTTATACGTAAGACAGTGGTTATAGCTTCGTTGCCGCCTGGCTTGAAACGTCGCGTTACGGCGTGTATTACAAAGAGACAAATATATTGCTTACAAAGTCGTTTTATGCCCGAATTTAATATATAATATGCGATAAATACGATAATCATTTGGAGTTATGTATACGCGTGTTTGCGTGCGGATAGCAACATGTGCGTCTAATAGAAAAAGTTGGTAAATTTGCGAGGTCACATGCACGTGGCTGGCACACAAAATAATGTGATTGATGCGATATAATATTGTCATATAACCATATGACAGATGCGAACCTATATAGACTCGAGGACTTCGGTGTTTTAATAAGTAACTGATCTAAGCACACCGACACAATATAACTAATGACATCGCGAGTTACATATGATTATACGCAGTAATCTCTATGATTCCCATTTTGCATTTCTTGAATGTTAACAAAAGCAATTTTAGAGAGAAGAATGAGATTTCATCCAATTATTTTATATTATTAGGATTTAATTTCTTATGCCATGTTTTGTGTTTATGAGTTTCTTGGTCATTATAAAGAAAATATTGAAAAAGGAATCGTAATAAACAGAAAAATGTAGAAAAAGAAGAATTTGAATTAATGAAATTTGAATGGATTGTCTATTTGAGAAAGAGGTCTCGATAATACATTCAGCATCGGGTTTCAAATAAGTCCCTAATGGATACAAATGTTTATTGAACACAAATACATTGGAAAACAAATTTAAATGAGTAGTATAACTTTCAAAATTTGTATACGAGCAGTTGCAAAATAACTTTTAATCGATATAATAAGATATGATATGAATATGATTTTAAACATATAGTAAAAATTGAAACATGAAATTTAATTACTGGTGGCGAATTGAAATTTTCAAACAATTTAAAAATTGGTTTGTGAATCTGAAAATCAAAACGAAAAAATGCAAATATATTCCCTTATATGTATTGAGTGAAAAAAAAGAATTTCAAGTAAAATCAAAATAAATCATGATGGTCGGTGCTCTGGTATCTCCTTTATACTATGATACAAATAAAAAAAAATAATGACGAACAATATAGAATTTTATATTTCTTTTTATCGGTGTCCTTTTTGTAAAGAATTATTCTCTGATTCGAGAATTTGAATTTCAAGTTTATTAATAATCTATATAACCATTTATGACAAGTAAAAGAAATTACCAGCAAGGGTTCCCGAAATGCTACTAATAAAGATACCTATAATATTTCTGTTTAATAAAACAACGTATAGGATTTCAATAAATTAATTCCTGGTAATCCCAATCTTTTTCTTTTATTATCTATGTGTATTCTTACATGTTAAATGAGAAAGGATTTTTTGTTAAAAGCTTTTTTAAAGGCGTTCAGATTAAGGCATTAAAAAATTTCTTTAGCGGCACTATATTAATTGGCCATTTGATTATTCTACTTTTAAAAGAATATTCGTTTTTATAATGTAAGATTTCAAAAAGCACCTTTAATTTTTTACTCATCTAATGAACATCAGGTTGTCTGTTGAATTTAGCGAGAAGTGCAATTAAGCGTTCGCGCAGTGAAACTTGCTTTTAATATTCTTTAATAACACAGCCACACAAAAAAAAAAAAATTTTCTGACCTGAAGAGGAGACCTTCATATCCTATAGTATTTTG
>UXGD01006969.1:0-11669 GCA_900474315.1 Torymus auratus | reverse complement strand
GGTTTGAAGAGAAGAGCATTTTTTGACATTTTCTTAAAAAGTAAGAAGTTGCTGTAAAAAAAATAGGCAACTTGATGCTCAACTGCGGATTTTCATTTTATATATTATAATAAACAAGGAAAACCGGGCGCCGAAAAATTTTCAAATCGTGATTTCGGGTTTTGTCGCAACTTTGATGAGATTTGCACATATGCGTTTTATTCTAAGGTGAAAAATTCAGATCTGCTAAACCCATTGTGCTTTTTATCACAGAGCAAAGAAAATCGCCAATTCACAGTTGGAAAATATGATCGAATAACGACGAAAACTAAAATCATATATCGTAATAACAATTTACACATCACAACCTTCGCGGTCGCGTGCGCGTCTCATTACGTAAAGTCGCGAATAAATTGCAAAGATAAACCTAAGCCCGCGCGCTTTCAACTCTCTCAGGTCCAAAAGAGCAAAAGCTCTCTACATACCTCTTTTACGTTATTTACCTCTCCGCCTCAGTTTTTCTCTCTCCCCTCATAAGACTCGCGCATCCTGACACCACAAAGTGCTATCAAAAATGTTTTCCACACCTGCAGCTCGCACGCTTATGTACGCATACATCACTCAGCCTTTGAATTTCTCATCCCTTGCACGACACTTTGAGCCGCGCGCGCTAATTAAAGTTATCATTTAATTTGGCGCAGCCGCGCGCTGTTTGTAATTAACAAACATCGAATTCCAAACTTGCAACTTTCATCCCATGTAAAAATAATAATAATAATAATAATAATCGCCCTCGTGACGGTATATCTATTCGTTCGTACTGTCGCCACAACGCATGTATAGTGGAAAAGTCCGAGGCGACGGTCCGTGAAATTTTTCGCCGTCGAGGGAGCGAGTATAGGGTTTTCAGCGAATGTTCGCGCGATGTAGCCGGAGATGTATATACATATATATAATAGTACATGCTGCATTGTGCGGGAGTTCGGGAGAGCTGCCTGCGGTTTGTTTTGTTTGTTTTTTTTTTGGCCATGCACGCTCAACTCTTGGATTAAGCGGCAGTCACTGTTTTCCGCAGAGTGTGGCGCGTATAAAATAGCAGGCGCTCGCGCGTGTCGCTGCGGTGATATAATGAAGGGATTAAGTGAGAAACGCCGTGGAGCTGAGTTGTGGATACGGGGGGGTGAGTGGAAAATTTAATTGGAAACGAAAAATTATAAGAGTCGGAGAAAACGTGTAACTATTTATAAGGCCAATCATATATGGGATGGTGTTTGAAAGTAGATTATTATTATCTTCTATCGCGATCATATTATGCGAAAAAGAGTGTTATTTGATTATAATAAAGGCTCCAAGCTATTCTCCATCGTGAATGTTCATTTGAAATTGGAGGAGATTCATCTGTCACTGAGCATGCTTTATTGGACGATGAAGTTTTGGGATGTTTTTGATATACGGTAGAATCGGAACTTTAACTATAAGATAACTGTAGCTAATTCGGCCATCGTAGAAAGATTTTTAATGTTTCTGCAAGTATGAAGCATTTAGAAAAAACTAATAAGGAGATATATACAAAAAATATTACAACTTCTCCTACTTATACTATATTAGGGAAAATTTTTTGAATACTCAAAACATGAAATTAGCCTTAAGTGTACACTACTTGAGGTGTGGATAGATAATACGGTTACTTTTCAGATTAATTCTTCTGTAAACAAGTGAAAAAGTTTCAAAATATTTGAAAATAATTTAGATGTGATATCATATTTTTACATTTTCAGCTACATATATTTATAAAAGATGCTTTGTCGAAGTCTATGTCTATAGGAGCTATTTCGCAAAGTAGTATTTTGGTTTGATTTTTCTCTAGATACGGTATCTATTTCGAAATTAATTTTGTTCCATACTATAGAAACGTGTTTATAAAGAAAAAACTTTATGTAGTAGGCTAATTTTTTCTATAAAATATAGTATAATTTTAATACAGATATAAAGTTCCAATTTATACACATTAATTCTATCATAATAGTCAGTATTAAAATCAATAATTTTAATGGAACATTTGTTGATTTGAAAAGTTTGTGAACGCAATAATTTGTATGTAGAACAGTACAGCTATTTGAAGTACAATCTAATTCTTATATAATGCCTGCAGGTGAAATACCGGTTTTTAAATGACCTCATATTGCTACGTCGTCAATTAAAAAAAAATAAATTGACCGTGCAAAAAAGATAAACAGCGAAGCTTTCAAATCATACAATTTACAATTCATCGTGATAAAAAGTATGAAACATATATATTTATTGTTATTAAAAACTTACCTGTCATTTTAGTCGATTTATATAGAAATACTCGAAAAACAGCTTTTACTTATTTCACACAGTGTACATTTGAAACGACGATGTAAACAGCTCTATAAACCCGAGCGCGCGCAAATCACGAAACGGAGAATCGCATCACAGACGGCTAACTGCTAAGTACCAATGCGCGTACGCATCACTATCGGACGTTTTTTTCATCGCATCCTCCCGTACACAGCATCGAGTCATAATTCGCAATAACCGTTCGTCGATGGGCGCGCGCGCGCCCGCGCGCGAATGAAATTGACAGGCTTGCAAATTGCAAAATGGTCACGATCCGCCGAGCCGCTACGATGTGACTGACTCTGCGGGCGCGTTGCTCGCTCATTCACTCACTCATTCGCTCTCTACTTACTCTCTCTCTTTCTCTCTTCGAGTGTTCTGCAATGTCGAAGAGGATCAAGTAGTGGGGCTCGTTTCCTATCGACGCGGCAAGCGCGCGTATATGCTGCAGCATAGGAGAATTATATACACTTTCTTGCGTTTCGCTACGTGTGCACGTGGCCATCATCAACATCATCGTCTCGTCAAAAATTCGAATTTCATCGGTAAGGTATCCCTGCGGCTTGCGGATGGAGAGTGCGATTCTTGTTTGCCGGTTGTTATTGTTTATTTCGAAGAGAATTTTTTTTTTATCGCAATGTAATAAGAGTATAAATGATGCATTATTTTTGCCACTGTGTTGATATATCTAAAATATATTGAAAGCCAATTAGTCAGTTATATTTTCGGACTTTTTGTTTGTGTTGTCAATCTGGTAATATCAATAATTAATTTTTTTAATTAAAAAAAAAATCGGTCATTGTATTTTCTAGAGTGATATATAACGAATTCGAAGAAGTCGGATAAAATAATTGCTTTATTGTCCATTTATAAATCGTATTTCATTATAATATATAGGTACATTCGAAGCATTTGATTTAGATTCTTGAGCAAGTGTATATCGTTATGTACATTTATAGCAGTAATTATTATATTATTTTAACTTGCAGAGAATGGAACTTCACTTGTAAAGCATAAAATACATCTTCAATGTAATTATTCGTACATAATAATACATCAACTTAAATTCCATTCATTATATTTACCGAGGTATATTATATGTTGTGCTACTTTATATTCATTTGTTTTTATGTAATAATATGTTCGTAAATATTAAGTATTAGTAATTGGGGTTTATAAATACATGTGCATACATAATTAATTTTTACGTAGTACCACTAATTTGAAGTAAACATATAATTCATAGTATAATTAAAGTGGTCATGTTAAACTCTACTTATGTATATAAATATAATTTTAGATCAAAGTGAAACATTATTATTTTGCTTCATATCGAATTATATAATCCCTATTTCTTTCAATTGATCAGCTACAAAATCTATATCTATTTTACAAAGTTTTTTACCTAATATTTTTCATTGTATCTTATTGTAGATTATGACATAGTAACGCCAAAAATTATAATTATAAACTTTAATTCAAAAGATAAATAAAAAATAATATAAAGAATGTAGACAATAGTAACAATAAATATATATATTTCACGATATTGCGTTTGTGCATTATCATTGCATGCATACTAATGGTTGCTGAGTCAAAGTATACTTTCACAATAGACATTTTCTGTCAATGCTATACAATCTATACATTGTGAAAGATTTCTAAGACGAAGAATGGAACTCACTATCAACTTTCATCTGATTCTGCTAAACTATTTATAGAAATACAAGAAAATTTTCCCGATAGTGCACGAATTCTTGCAACGATCCATAGCACGATTTCTTTTAAGAAATAATTAGAAAGTTTCCTAATAATATATTTTATTAGCTACACATACTATACTATTCAAGTACTACATAAATACTTTAAATATTTACAAAATATCCTACTAATAATAATTAATCTTAGATCAATAATTTATTTATTTATATAATTAACTATACCTAATTTGAACTGGCGTCTTAATTACGTTTCTAAAGATACATTTTCCCTAAAAAGTATTACTTAAGTGCAACAACATAATAATATATTTGCACCGTAAAAAGTGAGATTCATCGAGCTCCAAATACAATTTCATTTTGCCGAAAAGTAATTTAATACACGAATATCTCTAAATTACGGGCTTACTTCACGAATCCCAGCTTCGGAGAATGTCGCTTGATTAAGATTTCTCGGGTGGGGAGCGCTCTCAGCCCTAGGCGACGCCCCTAATGAAATCCCGCGACACTTTTTCTCGTGTAAAATGCTAATTCACCGGCACCTGCGTACAGCTCGTCTTCTTCTTCTTCTTCTTCGCAATATTATCCGGTCACTCGTAGCCCCGAACGAAGAGAGAATCATCATTTTACCGGGAAAATTCGTCGAGGGTAAATCGAGCGATCGGTATCTCGCTGCTCTCCCGGTTTTCCTCGTCTCTCTCATCCCGAAATTCCATCGGTGACTTGAAGCGCGAGGCGGAGGAATTTACCTGCTCCTCGGTCCTAATCCGTAATGCGGAGAGTGCGTTTCCCTATTCTTCTACACAGGCGGCTAAACTCTCTTGACTAACACGTATATATAGGCGTCCCACATCATTCATGGGAAAAAGAAGTTCCGTCGAGCGCGTCTCTATTGACAGACGCTGCTTAATTTATCGTCGCTCGTCAATATTTTTTTACTGATAAGAGTTACAAATTTCTACGTCGATTCATCATATTCTCCCTTTAGAAAAATAGATTCTCTACGTTTATTATACGTTTTCATTGGCGCGATTGCTATCGCATTATTTCAACAATAATTTTACCATTTATCATTATGGAAAATTCTATAGCGGTCAATATTGACCACATTACAAAAAGTACATGTCTCATAGACATCTAAGACTGAGAATTCATTTAAAAATCACTTTCCTTGCACTATAAAATAGTCAATTTTAATTCGCGAATTTTTTTACCTATACTATAAATTCTATATAGAATGTCACTTTTGTTTTACCGAACCATTACATTAATACAACGTGCAGCTTGACATAGATTCATCCCTGATTGAAAGATTAGTCTCTCCATATACATTCATTTCCTTTATAACACGCAAGTCCATTCGTTGCGCGCGCAGATCAATGGAGCACGTAAAAGTAGAGCAGGTAGCCGAAGAAAAGAGCGAGGATGACGAGCTAGGTGGCAACCTGGAACCAGTCGAGTCATCTCCAGATGAGGCAAGTGCTGTCCTTGCTCGCCGTAACAATCGTGTCGCCGGCGTAGGAGAAGGCGCAGCTGAACACGTCGTCCGTATGCCCCGGAAGCGTCTGCACACACTGGCCGGACTCGACCGACCACAGGCGCGCGGTGCGGTCCAGCGAGGCGGTCAACAGTTGCTGCCCGTTTGGACTGAAACAAACTGCACGGAGTTCATGAGTATTCGAGCTTATTTGCGTATGGGCTTTGTCGGGCAGATTGAGTATTGAAAATCTTTTTTAAATTACTTTGTGCTTATAGGTGAAAAGATAGAAAATCAAGTATTTTTATAAATATCATTTGCGGGACATTTTTTCACTTCAAATTAAAACAGCATTCACAAAATCATTTTATAAGTTCTAAAAAGCTAAAAAAGTCACTCTTGTAGAAAGAAGTATTTGATATATCTTCAAACATGCAATAAATTGTAAACGGCAAAAAAAAAACAAACAATCGAGTAGAAAAGTAGTACCCCGGTAAACACATTTTTTCTTTCCAGCAAATATAAGCAACAGCGTTATTTAGTGTCTGTTTTTTGTTAGAGAATCACGTCTGATATGCGCTGCTCCGTCCCTTGGCTCTCGACATCGTGTATAGGTATATATAGTAAGCAGTGCGCGCGATTGAGGGATTGTGTTGGATCGCGCATAAGCGAGGGGATCAGCGTGATTTACGCTTGGGAACGGGACACGCCCTTCAATGAGGAGACGCGCGCGGCGCGAGTGGAATTTAAGGGGTTGCACATGTGGGAAAAACACAATTTCCGTCACTGTTTTTCTAAGGATTATAAAGGATATGGCACGCTTTGCTCCTGCTCCTCTTCCTTATATAGGTTTTCAATTAAATTTTAAATACTCTGGGATGTGGATCTTAGGTTCGGTGATCCTTGGGATTAAAACAGATATAACATTGTTATCCGCCGCATACCGCTGTGTATAAGTAACGAATAAGATTGATTATAGTGAAAAATTATTTTCAAATAATTGCTGTTTTGTAATTCATGTTTTATACGGACGTCAATAATAAATACATTTTTTAAATATTATGTATTGCTCGAATGGCGAATGTAAATGAGTGTTAATATTTTTAATACATCCAAATATTCGTATATGCAGCATGTAATGGAAGAAAGTAATATTCAAGACCCATATATATACTACGGGCGGGCAAAGTTATACATGCCTTTCGAAACTTCTTCCTGATGCGCCTCCATGAGCGCGACTTGCCGAAAGTCGCCGGCCTCGAGGTCCCAGACCCTGGCGGTCGTATCGCTGCCGGCGGTGGCGAGTTTTCGGCCCTTGTTGTCAAACGCGAGATCGAGCACCTCGTCTTCGTGGCCGCTCAGGGTCGCCAGGCACTCGCTGCCCATTCGCGTATCCCAGACCCTCGCGGTTTTGTCCAAAGAGCAGCTCGCTATCAGCGACTCGTCAAAGTTGTACAGACAGTTGGAAATCTCTTCCTCGTGGCCCACCAACACGCTTGTTCTCCTGTGAGTTCAGAATATTTTATTGCTACATATTCGAACTATTATGAAAGAGGATGGATTTAGCGGTGGTGCTAAGTAGTCGCCAAATAATTAAAATCTAGAGTATAGTTCATTATATAATAGTATCTTGATGAGTCCTTAAAATAATTTAATTCGGTTAAGCTTTTTATAATATTATCAATATTAAAATTGGCTTTATATATAAATCAAGTTAAATCATACGAATAAAGTTATAAAAATAATTATTATTATTATCCTTCGGTATAATTATACGTAGAATGAGGTAATAATACTCATTAAATGAACTGTCAGGAAAAGCTAATTTAAACAATGAAATTATTCAGTTCATGCTGGTTCGCAATAGTTTGTAATTAAATTATTTAATAGTGATGGATTACGATGAAAAAATAAGGGGTCTGAACACAGGGGCCGTGCCTTTAAAGTGATTCGACACATGCAAAACTTTTCAGGGTAATAAATTACCATTATGAATTACGCATTATTTGCCCGTTGAAGGGGAAATGATGCACTTATTCAATTTACTTTCTAAGAAACTCACTGGTATGTTCTTGTATCCCAGACGTTGACCGTTCTGTCGAAAGATCCCGTAATTATTTCATTACCGTTGTTGCTATAATGCAGTGCAATAACTTCCGCGGTGTGGCCCCTCAACGTGCCCAGCTCCTGACCTAAAAGTGGACATTTTTATCAATATAATGCAAATTTTTATTAGAATTTAAAAAAGTGTACGATACGTATTATCTCTTAAATTTTAATAAAATTTCAAGAAATTATTTATCTGGCAGTGCTATTATTTTTAATTTAATTCAAGTTCAAGTTCAAGTTCATTTATCAACCAGATTATATATGAATTAACTTTTGAATTGTGAAATCATTCTTCCAATATTATCATTTTATGCTACTATTTTATGTGAATTATTAATAAATTGATTCTAATTCATATCAATTCGATACAAAAACAAGTTATTTTGTAAATTCAAAGAATTACAAACAGTTATTTTTTATTTCTTTATTTTTAGAAAGAACATAATATGCAGTAAAATTATAAAGTTTCCGCCTTTCTCAAGAAAATTTAATTATGCATAGTTTTTGTTTTTGCAAAGTCATAGTTATTAATTCTTTTCCCACTATCACTTCAAGTCTCTTCTAATAAACAAGTAACAGATAGTTTATATAGGCGCTCCAGTTTCATGACTGCACAACAAATCATCAGAATGAAATTCCATCCGCACAGTCCTGATTATAAAGAATGACAACAGTGAAGATAATAGCGACAATCTATAAATAACGACTATTGGTTTGATAATATTACCGGACGATATGTGGAAAATTTTGGCGGTGGCGTCCATCGAGCCCGTGGCAATTTTGCTCTGTGTCGGTGAGAATCGCGCCACCACGATTTCCGCGTCGTGGCCCCACATGCTGCCGAGGCAGTGGCCGGTGCGCGAGCACCACACGCGGGCCGATCTGTCGAACGATCCGGTCACGATTTTGTCGCTGCATCCGTCGGTGATGTCGTGAAATTCCCATGGAAAAACATTGGATGAAATATTAGATTATGTTTCTTTGATAATTATCATCTATTAAATGAGAAATTGTGAAAATTATAATTAAAATTATAATTTTCAAAGATTACGTTGTTACTGTACAATTTTAAAATTACCGAAACAAAGCTCTATCAAACTTATCAAAGCACATCATCTAAACTACTGCAATATTCTCGAGCAGAAGGTAAGTGAGCAAATTACAGATCGCAAAGATGAAGCGATCGAGAGATCTTGATAATTAATTGCTAGTCAGTTGTACCGTACGTATATGCTGAAGCGCAAAGAAGAGAGCATCCGAGCATTCACAGCGGTCGCCTAATTTTGCCTTATCTCTCTCTCTCTCTCTCTCTCTCTCTCTCGCACGCGGGGCATATCCGGTATTATGTACGCGCTTAATGTAAATAGCCGCCGCCGCCGCCGCAGCGAATGGCCGTTAACGAGGAAACTTACGAGGCTGGCTTGTTGAAGGACACGGCGTAGACTACGTTCTTATGGCCCTCGAGAGTAAGAAGCTCCGCTCCACTCTCGATGTCCCAAACCTTACAAGTTCGGTCATAGCTGCCCGTCAGGCATCTGCAACGGTTCAATTAAGTTGTTCCACTTTGGTTAAAAATTCTTTTACCAGCTTTGATTTATGCGCAGGTCTTTCGTTAAAGTGATACGTGCTTTAATGGATGTAGTGTAATATGAGTGAGGCATAAAAAGTGATCATTGTTGTGTAGTTCAAGTGTAATGAGTCACGTAAATCCTTCTTCAAAAGCCTGATTTTATGTATCTACGTGTCAATAAAATGCATGCATATGTGCAGTGACACAACTTTGAAAAGAATTAATATTCAACTCTTACATGAGGGTGGTTCGTTCTAATGCTTTTATTATTGCTGGGTGAATGTGTGTATTATGAATCTATACAAAGCTGGCTGTATATTGTCCGTTTTATTATCTAATTTATTGCTATTACGTTTTTATAAATAAAATTATCGAAAAATAAAGGAGACGGCCCACGGTAGTGTTTTATATAGCGGGACGCACGAAAGTAATACTAAGTAGTGTTATTTAGAGTTTGTCAAAATATTAAATTTAAGGAAAAATTCAACCCGAGGAATTGAAATAAAAGTTGTAAAAAATAACGGTGATGTTCAATAAAATAAGTTAAAAAATTGATATTTCATCCGGTATTCAATAGTAAGAATTTTAAATTAAAAAAGACACTTTTTATACATTTTCTGTCTGTACAGAAGTAAATTTTTATTAAAATGCTTGTAACAAGTGTTATAAATTCTTGATTATTAGAACAACTTAACACGTTTCTTATTATAATATTTTATCTATAGAAACGCGCGAGTATCCTCGATCCTTTATAAAATAAATGATAATATATAAATAGTAAAGATAAAGTACATAATTGATCCGAATGTGATTATTGATGAAAACTTTATTTATGATTAAACAATTTTTGTCTATATTATCGGAGGAATTAGTGATTCATAACAAATTTTAAACTTTTGGTTCTAACTTTGACAAATTAAAATGTATAGTGGAAAGCATCCTTTTGTAGGATGGTATTTTTTCTACGAGACAATATGGTCCACCAGAGAGAATTTAATTTCTTCGGGGCACAAATGGAAGGAGCCGGAGGGAATACACGGACGAAACGATGAGATTTTGCGCAAAAGTGCCTGCCTGCCGGGACGAACCTAATATAGCTCGACTCTCGGCCATACAGTGGGCAGGAGAGGGGACAGAATCGAGAGTACCTTTTACCTAATTTATCGAAAGCTATGTTGGTGATGGGTAGAAGATGGGTCTTGAGCGTCTTGTATTTGTAAAAGCGCTTGACGTCGCCAGCGTCGCAGACCTTGGCCTGCAGCCGCTGCAGCGTCTCGACGAGCTGCTCCATTACGCCGTCCGTGATCACGGGCTCCGATGCCTTTATACTCTCGGCTAGACTTCGTATGTCCGTGCTGAGTGCCGCAACCATTATTTTATCGTGGTCAACGTGTAAGACAATTAAGAGAATAATTATTTATTCATTTTCTTTCATATTTTACTTAAGGTCTTGCGTCAATTTAAGTATAAATGATAAATTCAATGTATATAAGATAATTGTATACACATTAAGTGGCCACCCTTAGCCAATCAAGATTTTTCGCATTCAAATAAAATCGTAGTTTTATAGGAAATAAAAGGAAAAAAGAAAATTTTAAAATAATTTGTACTATAAGGCATGTATGTCATTTTTCAGATACTTCAATCAGATATAGATAAGCGAGAAAAATGTTAAGGGGGTTATCACCCTATATTAAGGTGGTTCACTATTTAATTTTCATGTCATTAATTATTAAAATATAATAATATAAAAATACACACGGGTATAAATGGCGCATACTTTCTGAACCGAAAAAAGATATTATGTTCAATAAGTAAAAGCTTACATTCGCTATTTACCAACTTTTAATTTTTTTATTTGATTTTACAGTTTAACGTTTCACGTAGCTCCTTAAATATTTTTCTATGACCCTTCTATGTTTATATTACGGAATAATTAATATATACGAAGCAACATGTAATTGTTTACAATAAACTTGTGCTTAAACTGTAAACAATTATTACAAGTTGCTTCGAATGTATATTAATTATTCCATAATATAAACCTCACGGACATAAGTCGTAGACAAATGTTTAAGGAGCAAAGTGAGACGATAAACATTAAAATCGAATGAAAAATTAAATATTGGTAAATAGCGAAAGTAACTTTTTACCTATTGAACAATATCGACATTTAACAATTTTTTATTACAATACTTTTTTTTCGGTTCAGAAAGTTAGTTCTTCATACCTATCTCTACTTACTTACATCATTATCTTTTAATAAATTTATGACATCAAATAAGGACGTTAAATAATGTTTCATCAATTTGATAATCCAAGAGTAAGTACATGTAACGAATATATACTAGAAGGAACATAATACAATTTTTTCAGATAAATTCAGGCAATAGTCACTATGCTATTGTTACAATTAAACTATTAAAGACAAAAACTTCAATAAGTTCTTTAAATT
>UXGD01006968.1:0-11671 GCA_900474315.1 Torymus auratus | reverse complement strand
GTTAAATCAACAGCCTTTAATTGTACTGTTAATTTGACTTAGATTTCAATTGTAAATAGTTAACAGCAAAAGCCTTTTGAAATCAATCAAAATTTTTTTACCAGTGTACTTTAGTATTGTCATACGTCATTTGTCGGTAGTCGCTAGAACTTAACCAATTTTGTGCACAGTTAGCCTAACTTTTTAAGACGTTCTATCAAAGTTTGGCATTGTCTCATTGAATACGTTTTTTCAAACTTTAACAAAAAAACACTTTTCCTATAATCTTCTTCCAACATTAATTTCTTTACGTAGGTGTTTTCAAGTTGTGTTTGTTCTTTTATTCTAAAATAGGGTTTTATCTATTTTATTATATCCTGCACATTGAAGCTACAGGCTCATGCAACGTATCGACGGGCGCGGCTAAAAATGGACAACGCCGGCACGTTACAACCTTTTTCCCGCTTCACCGATAAATTAAGCATTTACGATCATCGCCTTCTCTCTGCCATAGACCATTTTCCAAAGCCCATACGCGATCAAAATTTATTTTCAACGCGACGCGGCACGCAACACGCGAACATTTTCCCTGCATGCTGCTATGTATATATATATATGTCCGTTGCACATCGTAAAGCGATTTTTGTTTACCGAAGATCTTTATTCAACGGATTATTTACGGCCGAGATATACTTTGTGTGTGCGCGAGGCATTACACTTTTCGCGTGGAAATCTAGAATTTTCGTGCTAGATTTACGCGATAAAAAACACGCTGAGGCACTAAACCGGGTGCGTTAAATATTGTTGCATGAAATTTAAATGCTTCGCGACGGGGAAGAAGGGGGCTGGATGGATTGTCGTAATAGTCATTTTACGCGCGAGGATTTACGTCACTCGATAAGGCGATTTTATATATTCTATTTTCCGTGCTATGTAGCTGAAAATTTACGGAGGAAAGCGCGGAGAGAAATCTGATTGACGATTCACGACAAATCCGGATATACCACGCGAATAGCCATAAATTACACAACCTTATAAATATATCTTCCATATCGTCTTATAACATCCGCACGTAATCTTGAATCCGTCAAAAAGCCCCGGCGCTTATCACCATAAACAAAACTTTCCAGCGCATATAGCGCCGGTTATATATAGAGTACCACCCGAAAATTTCACCGTGCGCTCATCCTTCTTCCCACGAGAAGAGAGGCGAGGAAAGTAGCGTACGGTAATTTTTAATGGCCCTTTTCCTCCTTCGCTCTCCGCGCGCTCGGGCGGCTATTTAAGGCGAAAACTGCCGGCTCGAGAGAGAAAGTAGCGTGTCTCGATGCATTATATGTATATATATACAGCGCCCACGCGGCGTGGAGATGAGGGAAGAGAGAGAGAGGATCGGGAGGCGATAAGCGGATGGGCGGAATTATTGATGACGCGGGGCTTTGTTTTTTTTTGTCCCCCCCAGGAACACGATATATAGCGGGCGAGAGAGAGTCAGGTGTAACTGTTTTGTGCGGGCGGTTCTCTTTTGTGCCCGGATGTGGATCGGAGCGGTGCGGGTTTTTCCGGGGATTTCGCGCGTGAAGTGAAAATAGACGAGTGGCGATATGTATAATATAAAACGTATTTTTTATATATGTATATTAGGAGATTAGAGGTTGCACTGTGAGAGAAAAGATTAGTAAAAAATTATTAATAAGTTTTGTAACAGTTACCATACTGTCTCTCGTAAAGACGATTACAGATTGTAAAAATCCAAAAGATAATTACCATACTTTATAAGAAATTTCGCTAGAAAAATGTATAGGAAAATTTACAATATATTGTATTGTAAAATTTACTGTAAAGAATGGTAATTTTTTAAGTTTTGTAAGTATATGGCAATTTTTACAAAACTATTAATAATTTTTACTAATCTTTTTTTCTCAGTGTATACACCTGTCTGTTTATGTATGGTGTGTGTTAGTCTTAAAATACGTACTGACACATTGATCATCTATAGCCGCTGCGGCTAGAGAAAATATAGAATTATTAATCGATGTCGGTAAGGTCTTGAATATAATGCGGTATATCATTAGAAGAGTAGACTGCTGAAAGAGCCGTTCAATAAAGTGCCCGCGGCCTTTCTTTTTCGTCAAATATATAGAGGAATCTTGAAGTGAGAAAAAGGTCGTGGGTTACATTTTTCTCGCTTTCTGCCGTATGCTAATTTTAATATCGCTTCTTCCTTCTCTCGACTGTATATATATAGAGCTTCGAGTTGCAGAGAAGAAAAGAAATGAGAGAAGCGCGATTTTTAACGAAAGATGCTTCGGAATTCTCAACGACACTGCAATTTTCTAATTCTGCCTTGAGTGTTATACGGCAGTGCAGATATGTTAGGTTATACTTTCTTTTTTTTACATTATAAGTATATACGACTTTTATAAAAATTGATATATAAGTAGAACAAAAAATTGAATTGTATACGACGAAATATTCAGCAAACGTGAAACTTCATTTTTTGCACGCCATAAACGATGATGTCAATTATTCATTCAAAATCCATTACACCCGTTCGACGCGTCATTATACAACGTCATATAACAGAAACGAATTCATAATTCATCGCGAACTACTAAAACCTTCCCCCATTAAACCCAAACGTATATCGGCATTTCTCATCGCGCCGCGACGTTCAACTACGCTATAAGTATATATAACGGCCCCGATAAGAAAAAAAGAATAAAAAAGATCTGCCTCTGCAAAAAAAAAAGAGTTCAGCCCTGAATCAACGTACCTATATATATACAACAACGAGAGCCGAGATCTATGCGAAAAAAAAAAAAAAAAAATAGTTCCGCAAACACGAGCGCGCTAGCAAGCCCACGCGCGCGGAATGTTTTATTAATGAACGCGCACGCGCGTCTTTTACGGCGCGATACATCGCGTAATAAGCTCGAAATAATAAATCGTGAGCAGCGTTATAGAAAGAGAGCATTAATTATATACCCTCGGCGTCTCGCTCTCCTTAAAAAATTCATCATTCAGCTGCGATTATCCGCACCGCGCGCCGAAACTAATTCAACGGAAGCGCGTATAATAAACTTTAATAATAATGCTTTTATCTAAAAAGAAATAACCAGCACGTCGCTACCCCTTTCGCACCGCCTTCTTAATAAAAACACGAAATCTTCAGAGACGTATGTCGTAAACTCGCAAGAGGGAGAGACCGGGGGACGAAAAAAGCTCGGAATATCACTCGAGGAGGCATTAAAAGATTCATACTCTCCGCGATATATATATACACACATACAGACGCGCTTGTCTGCCATGCCTATAAAGATTGAGCCGCCGCGGCGAGAGGGCTCGAGTGTCATTCACTCTCGAGAGGGGCGCAAAAAAAGAGTTTCGATTCGAACTATATAGGCGCTGCATGTGCGGGGAAATGATTTTCCTCGTCGACGAGTGCAGCGAGCTGGGAATTCCCGTGTGTGAGTCCGACGAAGAAATTTTCGCCATTTACGCGAGGGGACGCAGAGAGTTTGAAATTTTGTTATAAATAGACGCGCGCGGTTGTGCAAAGGGGGATTTGGCCGCAGGCTTTTTAAATTTAGAGAGTTTCGGTACCTGAATGGAAACTTTGATTTTGTTATGGGAAATTAGTTTTTTTGGTTTGCGCAGATTAAAACACTAATTTTAATTTTGTTCTTATTTTTATTTATTTTCGCATCTTATATGTAAATGGTAAGTCAATAACAATGCTAAAAATAGACAACTCAACTATACATATTCGACTTTGCATGGGAAACTTTTACTATAGAAAATAAGAAAATTGCGATAATAATAAGAATCTAACGGAAGCAGTAATTTAAAATTTCTCCAAAGCTCCTGCACAAAGTATCTATACCTGCTGCGCCTCTGAATACATTAGAATTAGAATCGTTCTCGCTTATTTGACCCAACTGGATAATTTCAGCATCGGCAGTAAGTAAGTGCGCCTCCTCGTCTCTCACAGACCCATTCGCGCGCTTTTTCCTCCACACACTAAACCTCAACTCAAAAACCACCTTTCATTTTTCTTTCTCTACCTACGTTTCCAACTAAACTATTAAAAGTCCCGGCTGGTTTAGCAAAATCTCGCTACGGTAGTAAATGTACCGTAACACACTCTGCCAGAGCTGCAGCTGCAGCTAGTGTCGCGAGCGCGTGCAAAAGCCGCGCGGCTCGTCAAGACGATCCTTTGAACGGTTCATTTGAATAACAAACGTCGTGCGATTTTTTGCGTCCGTTTTGGGTTTCGTTTCAAGGGGTAATGTCTTTTTCTGCGCTCATTTTTTTTTTGTCGCTTCATTTTTATATATTTTACATCACGGTCGAAGCGATCGTATAATGACGGTAGGTATAATGGCCGACCGAATTAAGGTTATATCGGGCCGACGGGATTCTTTATAAGTGATAAAGGAGAATTCAAGTTTTTATGTGTATATATACACACAGACATACATTAAATTAGCGATATTTGAGATGTCATTATATACCGATGCCGTTACGGTTTTCCCCCAGAGAAAAGTAGACCACGGCACATCATCGGTCCCTCGACAGCTGTGACAATGTCCAATTAATTATACCTTCTCCTCTCTTTCTTTTATCTCCTTTCGTACACCACACATACACATTATTATTTCGCGCTCTCGCCATAACGGATCTGTAATTACGCCTTTTGTAATTTCCCATCTACGCTGTCTCCTTTCCCGTACGCGCCAATTCGACCGTCATCGAACCGTTACCAACTGCGACCACTTCTTCTTTCCTCTCACTCGAGGTACAATTTTAAAAAAGTCGCGGCGTGTATGGGAAAATCCAGCGGATCATTACGGAAACCCTTCTCTCTCCATCCGCGGCCATTTCAATTTCGCCCTCTCGACGCGGAAAAGTAAGTACAATATGATCGATCGTATACCGGAGAGAGAGAGAGAGCGTTTGACAAGGCCGATGACCGTCGGGGCCGCGGTCTCGCCAATTGGATTTAAATGTCGCATCGAGGGGGATTATATTATACGTTCGCGGGTAACGTTATAATATTAGAGCCATTTTTTCTAGAGGAGAACGGTTCGTGGGAATAAGATCGCGAGAATTTTCTGCTGTCGAGTGGACACATATTATACGATCGCAACGGTGTATATATAAATGTGCTATCAAAGAGAAGTAGTTCGTCTTGACATATAGCAAAGATGAAAGGTCGCGTTAACGACGACGACGATGATGATAATAATGAAGTGTAGAAGCCGTCGGAGCGCAGATGGTCGATTCTCCAACGTGTCTAATATATGCTGCTCTTATAAATCAAGCCGAAATAATTCGACGCGGTGAACAATATATGCCTTTCACTTTTGCCGCGCCGGCGAAGACTTTGGTTCTTATATTTTTTTTTTTCACGGAACTTCGCGAGAAAAGCACACGCGCGTGCTCGTTTTGTTTTTCTGTGCGTAAGAGAAACGCCGGGTGTGTATACTCGTTGTATATATAATATAAATAGGGAAAAAGTGTACATGCATTTTGCTTTTCCGCGTTGATGTTAAGTTTTCTTTTCTTTTTTCCGTTATATACCGTGCGCTGCAATTAGTATATCATTTTTTCTTCTTGCTTCTTTAAAGAGTTTCAAATGGACGATAAAGTGGTATAAAAAATGTATGTATAATACGGTCTTGCTTTGCTATAACGACAGAAAGTTTAGTTTGAAGACTTAATGTAGTCGCTGCTATACAATTGAGTAAGTATATACTTCGAAGATATAACAAATACAAAATAACGTTTTAGAAAGCTCGGAGATAAAATACTTCATTTGCAGCATTCAAATAAAAATCTATATATATACATATCCATCGACAAAAAACTTCAACCATCGCACGTATATACATAAAAGCACACCCAAACACAAATCTCCTCTTATACTTTCGCATCTTATCTCCTATATAGTTATATATCCAAGGCATCACGCGCAACTCGTCCGCTCCAAAACCCTCGCCCCCTCCATCACTCTCTCTCCCCCTATATATACAGCAGCTCCGAAACCGTCTCTCGACCCAGCGACAACGTCGGCGACAACGCTGTATATCCCCCTCTTCTCGTCGCTCTATACACATTTCGCCTCTCTTCCCTTCTTCGTCGAGCACCGCGCACGCAGCTTCCTCTCTCGAGCAGCGCGCGGTTAGCAACGCAAACGTAGCGGCAGCGTCGTCAGAGAGTATAAGTACGCACGCGCGGGAAATTGATTTTCGCCTGCGCTGATCGTATCACGGATGATGTGTGTGTTTTTTTTCCTTTCTCGGTGAGAAGGTAGTGTGGGAAGTATATAAGGTCGAATTTTTAATTGGGATATTCGGTAGAGGGATGGGCTTTGGCGTAGACTTTTATGAGGTGTCTGTTGAGGAACAAAAATAAAACGGATAATTGCGAGGGGTCTGAAGTGATGAGGTTATCTTTCGGATGGTGATAAAAATATTAAGCGTGGTGATGTAATAATGGGAATTGAAATTGTACGTTTTATATCGTATAGTGTATGAAAATTAATTTAATCGTGACATTTGTTAACCTGCCAAGTTCACCTCATGCACATCACCGAATATGAAATATAACCACAATTCCAATCAAATTAAATTAATCAACCAAAAAAATGCATTTCTAATTAAATTAAAAATGAATGAAAAAATTTACACTCAATAAAATCATTCATTGCCAAAAATACCTACATCATCCATTTATCATCATTCTCCAGAAAAAAAGCTTTGATTTCCCTTATAAAAATATTCATTCGTTTCCCAAAAACCCGCATATCACCGAGAAAATCACGTGTGTCCGGAGGGGGCCGCGACAAACGACGTTACCAATCGTTATTTAACGAATTCCCTCGGCCGCCGAAAATCCGAAACCCGCAGCAGCAGCAGTAGCTGAATTAAAAGCTATCGCGTGACACACACGATGTACCGCACGTGTAGGTACACGCGACGGCAGCGGCACTGAATTTAACGACGCGCTCGTAAAACGAAAAAAAAAATCTAATTTCGATGCAGGTATATGTATATACGCTCGACACGCGCGAATTCCCGAATGAATATATAAACCACGAATTGCTCTTTCTCTCTGCACGTGCTTGATGGTATTCGTTAGAAAGCTGCGGAGGCGGAGACTAGAGTAATAATCAATCGGGAACCGAATATAGATATTATATAGGTTTTTTTGCCGGTTTACGGATACGGTCGTCATGGTTTATTAGAGGCGATCACGCTCCAGAAACGCAGCGATGAGAGGAAGAATCGACGAGACTGTATGCACGGATGGCCATCGCGGAGTTTAGAAGTTGGAGATTGATTTTTGTGCTCGGGAGGAAAAATCTCTGCGATGTATCGGAGTTGTTCGCGCGGTTGCCAAGATATTTGGGGAGGAGAGAGAGGCGCGATCGTTTTGGCTGCGGTTCAATCAAATCGCGTTTTAAAGGCGAGATAATATTCGATGGAATAGGAAAGTAAAGTGGAGAGTCGAAAGTGGAATGGGAGTGAAGTAACAAGATATACGAGTCGATTTTTTGGCTAGTGGTAGGTATAAGGATTAAAAAACGTTCAGTGTTATATAGACGAATCGTTTAACAGTACTGATATATATTATAGCATACAATATCAAAAATGTTTCACCAATGGTCTCAAAATCTCTATACACAAATCCCCAAAAAAATCAACGATATACACTCAGCCAATCTCTCCTCTCTCTCTCTTTCTCATCAATCTACGCACACATTCAATCTCCTGATCCCCAACTCTCCCCCTATCTCACGCGTCTATATATCCCCCTCGTCACTAAGAAATTTATTAAAAAACAGAGCAAGACGCGCATTATATACCTACTACACAGATTCGCTCGATCGATCGGTCGTCGATCAACAGGTGCCGAGAGCGCATGACGCTCGAAAATTCCTCAACACGATCAACCAATCATTCCCGCATATAACATTGGTTCCGTCGAAAACATCCAAGGAACACAGCGCGCGTCGCCATTTTGCCGTCCCGGCTCTCCTTTAAGGTAAACAAACAATGTCGCGTGTTAGGGTGCAAAAATTGTACATATATAACAATGGTTAATTGGAAAAGGCGTCGGTGATGGGGAAAAAGAAGGAACGAGGATAAATGTCGGGAGTTTATTGGCTTTTTTTATGGGTTTTGTGTGGGGGCGAGCTCGGTGAGTGGTTCAATTAGAAGTTTACGATTGATATAATGGTTCTCAAGGGGCCGAGTTCTGGGTGTTTCCATTTAAACGATTTCTTCCGACGATAATATATTTATATATGAAATATACACGGCGGCAGAATATTCAATACACAAACGTATAAACTATAAAATACATATCCAGGCTATTATATAAAAACGGTCAGTTACAATAGGAACGTGGGCGGTAAGTAGCCTAAACCTTTCCGGCGCACAGATCTAATTGGATACGTTCTAGATTCAAGGCTCGAAAAATTGGGACAGTCTGTCTCTCTGTGGCATTAATTGAAACAATTATCCAAAGCTCTTAAACAGTTTTCGTATATAATAAGCGTATATAAGATAACGCGATACACGCGGACGAAAACAAGGCGCTGCTGCGGCCCTCTGGTTAAATTTTTTAGCTGACGTAATCGCGCGAGAGCTTTGGTGGTCCATATTATACGTCTGCCTGTGTGTGCAGGGACGCAGATGGCGACGCTACGGCGGCACCAAATTGAACCGAATTACTTTTCTGATACGCGCCGGCCGCGCGATGGAAGTGAAACTGAAATTTCGGGAACAGAGATCGGTGCAAGAAAGTTCTCATTTCGAATTGATTTAATAATAGAATGGTTGAGTCTTTTTTTTTGTTTCTTTGAAGAAAGAGTTTATTAAAAAGTTTTGTGGAATTTCTTGCGTTGCGTTCTTAATAAGTTTTCAGGCAACATCTTATACGGTTCTTTTTAGCGTATACACTATAAAAAGGTATAGAATCAATTAAAACCTTCAGTGGCCTTTTATATTGCATTGTATACTTGGATACAATAGAAGCATATTCGCATAAAACATCAAGAAACAACCTAAACTCCGAAAAAAAGCAAAACACTCTCTACCAAAAATAAAAAATATCCTATAAATTCGTACCGTCCCTATACATATACTCCCAATTAAATCCACCGCACTTGACAACAGCTATAAAATATTAACCGAGCGTCGCGCTCACCTGCACCTCGCGCTGATACCTATATCCACCCTACCAACCCCCAGCGCTCTCAAACTTTCAGAAATCCTGCGCGTTGCCAGCCGGCGCCTCTAACCGTACCCCCATAGCACATCCACCTCTCTTTCCTCCCCGTTGTTTCCGAGTTAGCAACCCGCGCCGGCAGCCAATCGCAAGCACCGTACACACCGCCTGCACTTCCGTGGCAAAGTATAAGTGCAGTGGTGTGCATCTATATACACATGCACGCGCACGTTGGCCTAGGTCACTGCCTCCTCTTTCGCGGCGCTTGCGCGCTTTTCGCCTCGTTACTATATAGGTACCTGCACCGGCGTGTATATCTGTGTGGTAGGTATATAACGGGAAAAGGCTGCCGTCGCTGTGCACACTTTCGAAACCCCCGCGAACGATTTCAAGGTGACAGAGTAAGCGAGAGGCTTGGCTGCGATGTAGCCCACAGGCGCAGCCTTCCCCGATGCAGCAGTGTATATTTTTTGTTGTTACTGTGTATATAGTGTATGGTAAAAGGAGGAGAACGAGAGAGCGCATGGAAACAATCTTTGCCGGCGAGAGAGAGAGAGAGAGAGTGCTGTGAGGATATGTATATAGAGGTGTGTGTGTAAACGGAGGAGTGAAAGAGGCTCGTTGCGATGGGATCGATGCGCAGTTCTCTCGTTGCAGGTTGACAGATTATATGCGCGCCTATATGCCGCGATGTAGAAATGCCGAGGATATGTACTTGTACAGTGTTTGTAATATTTTGGCGTGTGTGTCGTAATTGCGCGGTGAATTTCGAAATGTCGTTGCGAAATTGATGATGTATTAGGTCTTTGTTGAAAAGATGTACAAGTATTTTAGTCCTATCAGGTTAAATGTGCGGTAAGGGTACATAATTAACTTCGTTGAATTGAAATCATTATAAATCTGAAAAAGTCGATTTTTAGAAGGATCAATTTATTTTAAGCAGCAGCAAAGTGTTATATTACTTAAAATAAGAGAAACTAGCTGTTACAGTCGTAACAAGATACGACTGTATGACAATTAAAGCAGCGAATGCTGGATAGCTAATATACACGCGCATCAATCAGAAACGCCCATCTGAATATGCCATCTCTTAAATGACTCTGTCCATCTACAACGACGTAAACGTAACATATCTGTTCAGCTTCCAGACACGACATCGTATATTACACGAAACCTTGAGATTTACCATCAAAACCACCCAAAACCTCATGTTTACTTATCCCAACCAACTTAGAAAAAAAGAAGAAGAAGAAGAAGAAACCTTGATACATTATAAGTACAACACTTTGTTTACCCATTGAATGCACCGTCTGCACAGCTTTATACTTTTGGTAAATCTTTCTCCCCGACGCGTTTCATTATACACACATACATATAAACGTCTCTGATGTTGTGGTTCACAAGCCGCTGCGCTATACTGCTACGTTTCAACCAAAAATAGACACGAGCTCACTGCTATATTTATACTGCGTTTCGATTCGTGTATACACACACACACATATCGGAGCTATAGGGCCCGAGCTCCGTTTTATATACGCGGTCATAAAGCAGACTTACACACGCGCGCCCATTATACACTTTTCGGAGAACAATCGCACTGTCCTCGCAGGTATATACACACAAAAGTTTTATTAATAGCTAGCCTTTGCTTTTTGTTACAGCCGGAACACCAGCAGCAGCAGCAGTAGGTATAGTACAACATAGCTCGCAGTATACAAATATTGGAGTTTTTCAAAGTGAATTCAGATTCGATTTGCCCGGCTAGCGGAACGGCAAGGAAGTATATAGCAGCGCAGACAGAGGAAGGAAGGAAGAGTATAGAGCTGAAACGATCCGTGATTTTTCACGCTTTATGGACACACGCGCTCGCGAGCGAAGCGAAACGTATGCCTGCTCGTGTGTATCTTTCCGCGCGCCGCGCAGAGGCAGGATCTGTACACGCCATCGTGCCGATGGACAGCTTGCGTGTTTGTGTTTCTACCGATGATAAAGTTTCGTTTTTTTTTTCTTTTATAAGTATGCGGGAATGAGGATTGTGTGACCTCGCTCGATCTCGCCAACGAATTGAGTACGCTTGGAAGCGATTTTAGTGTTGTATACTTGTAGGTAGCTGCCGGGAGAAAGGATTTTAAAAAATCATCCTCGTTATAATATGGACGCGCACGCGTGTGTTATACACGCATATCAACCTATCGGCAAATCGATATTGCCACGACAACGCGTGCGAGTATTATATATATATGTGCAAATTCCATCAAAGTGGCGAGAAAACCCGAAATCACGGTTTGAAAAATTTTTGTCGAGCACACCTTCGGGGTTCGATTTTTCTGGTTTATTATGGTATATAAAATGAAAATCCGCAGTTGTATTGCGTCCATCAAGTTGCCTATTTTTTCTACAGCAACTTGTTACTTTTTAAGAAAATGTCAAAAAATGCTCTTCTCTTCAAACC
>UXGD01006967.1:0-11673 GCA_900474315.1 Torymus auratus | reverse complement strand
TCTTTATTTTGCATGCAAATACCTATTTTTTCGACAATCAATGTCGAAAGTGACTAATGTCACGAATTTCCCACCTGGTGTCGATTTAGTGAAACTTTTGCTACGACATCCCCTTAAGATTCAAGCTCTTATAACTTTAAATGGTAAAGGCATTAGAGTCTAAAATTTTACAGACTTTCATTGTTATGCAGAAGAAGGTACATCCTATAAACCTGGGTGAATCTATGATCTGGATCCGAGATGCACCTCTTGGGAACTTTTCCATGAGATTAAGCTGATACAACTTTGAATTAAAAAAAATAAAATGAAAAAAAACAAAATAAAAATCTCACCGTAATCAGGTTGGTTGGTCCAGCTCCGTTCAGTATAGCCTCGGCGATACTAGTTTAGCTGGCTGAAGCTGGTTTAGTGTCAATCTTATTTACTTTCCTAACTTCTTCTTGTACTTCTGCCATAAAAGCATCTAATGGATCAATTTCTTCTTCATCCTCTTTTTTAGATCTTGTCCCTATCTCTTTATCTCTACTTCCTTGAACATCTTTTCTTCTCTGGGGTATTAGAAAACCCGAGATGTATTCGTTCTTCAAACATCTGGTTCATTCGGCCTTTTTCTAGTAATTTTTGTTCTTTCTCTTGTAGCTTGGATTCCATTTTTTTGAAACAACTATTCCTTTTTCATTTTTAAGTTTCTCAAGTTCTTCATTCAATTTAGATAGTTGTTTTTATAACGTTTTAATAAGGCAGCATCTGACATGACTTCATTCAATTGGGGCTTATTTTTTACACTTTTTGCTCTGGATGCAAATGATAATGTACATTGAGTTTCTTCAAATGCTGCTGGTGTTACCCATAATAGATGAAGTATCAGATATACCCATCAGCGATCATACCTTTTCTTCCGTTAAAATGATTCCCATCAGATCATCATCTGTTACAGAAGAGAAGCAAGAACCTATCAAAGTCCGTGGAAGTATGTAAATCTAGGTTAAATAGATGTACACTTTCTTTCTTTTTTTTTCTTCCGAATACGAGGTATTCTTTTTATCACTTTCATTTTATTCTCTTGGCTCTGCCTCCATGAAACGTCGATGAGAGAACGTCATGGAACTTGTTGCGTCACCGTGGATGCCCTCATGGACTGCAGTCTGTCGCACTCTTCAGTAAGCTGATGTTACGGGATTAGCTCTCGAGCAGTCAGTGTTGGGACCAATATTTAATATGAGTACTAATAGTTCTTGTAATAGTTTCACCAGCTGTGTAGACAACGCAGGAATGGTCAGCCAATGCTACACCGACTCTGAACTCTGGCTCGCTGTAACAAGACAAAACTCAGAATTATTCTCGAATCAACGTAAGCACGGAACTATTAACAATTTACTTATAGCAAGCACTTTGCTTACCTCTGCGTGCCGCACAAGCTGAGGATGTAGTTCTGATCATCATTGGTGACATGCTCCTCGACTGACACGATGAACTCGCCTTTGCACTTGGCCAGTCAGCTGTTCTTCTCCGGCCGCCGCGAGCTGTTCGTCTCGACACTCAGCCGCTTTAGCGATTCCACATCTTCGCCATCTCCTTGCGATTGTCGTCGTCATCCTTGATCCGAAATTAACAATGACTACTCGTCGCCGCTCGTCGCTTTGGGACACACGCGGGACGTGGCCGCTGTTGCATCTGAACCGCTGGACGGTTTATCGCACGTGCTCACAGTTTCGCGCGGATGTAAATAAACGGCTCAAGCACTGCGTAATACACGTATATGGGCGTTGTTGATGACTACTCGTCGCCGCTCGTCGCTTTGGGATATACGCGGGATGTAGCCGCTGTTGCATCTGAACCGCTGGACGGTTTATCGCACGTGCTCACAGTTTCGCGCTGATATAAATAAACGGCTCAAGCACTGCGTAATACACGTTTGTGGACGTTGTTGATTGTCTACTTACTATTTGATGCTACTTTCTTTGCAGGAATTCACTGTGCACTTAACCTCGTCGTCGTGTCTACTGCCGTAGATCCCCGCAGGACTACTACATAAACAACATGCGAGGAGTCGACAATTTATAATCTACAATCCTATACGCCGTGCACATGCGACACCTATAACGTGAACACGGCGGACGTGCGGGGGTGCACGATTACACGAAACGAAACACATGCAAACTATTGTTACAGATAACCGTTGAAATAGTCGATGGACGATTGTTTTTCAAAGTAGATAAATCGGAAAATCGGTTGGAAACTGTTCAAACATCGCGCGGATTCAATTCGTGAATCAATATTACGATGATTGAGCGCACCGCATTGAAATATAATAAAAAAAATAAACGCGCATTACCCATGGATTTTCGGCGCTGTAGCGTTGGCAGCACTGCGGTTTTAAAGTTTTGAACGTTAGGACGTTTGATAGCGAGAGATGAATGTTTACAAGCGGTTGAGCGGCTTCGTTGGACTTCGTTTTCTCGGCTTTTGACAAGCTGTCGAGGATTGTTGAGTAGGTATTATTTTTCGCGATTGCGAATGCAGCTGTGACAACAATGTCGAAGAACAAGCGCCGATGGTCGAACGAGTTGCTGGACTCGTTGATGGAATTTCAGAGTGAGTTAACATGACGCATCTGATACCCGATTTGTTTCCCATTGTTTTTGCCCGAGGTGTCTCGTTTTGTAAAATGGAATGATGTTTTTCGCATAAGTAATATATGTTTACTTTGTACTTTGATGTGAAAAATTGTCTGAGCTCTTAGTATTTGTGTAGTATTGATTTTTAACCTAAAATGATTTATAGTTATGTAAGATTTGTATCTACTAATCTGTCTTATTATTTTTACTACAAAACTTTTGTTGTATAAGTATACTGTTAATCAAAAGTATAACCATTAATTTACATGGTAAATATTTTTATTTAGGTCGAGAAAGTTCACAGTTGGTAGATTCGCTAGAAAATGAAAAAACAGCATGTACAGAAACTACAACCAAATCGGAGGATGACCAAGATACAGATATTACAGCAATGTTGGCTTCATTAAATCTGCAAGGCAGTCCTGCAGTCTCCATAAGTTCAAAAGAATCCAGTGAAGACAGTTATGTACTTGATGTAGCTATTAGTGACTATGCAAATTCATCGGAAAGAAGTGAGTCACCATTCAGTGTTTTAAATTTGAATGTCACTGGAGAAGTTCAAAACAAATCTCCTGAAAATCTCATCAGATTCAGTATGGTAGATGATCACTTTACAAATAAAGAATCAAAAATAAGTGATATTTTGAATACAAGCATGTCAGAAGATGATACCATAGAAAATCAGACAAGTAAAACACCTGGTCAATCTGATTCAACGATTTTGAATGAAAGAGTAATGGAAGATGCTAGTTCAGATAGTGGAACTATTAAATTATCTTCTTGTAATTCAAGTGAGCAAAATCTTACTGAGATAAGAATAATGGAAAATTATTTTTCTCAGTGTTTAAAGAAGCCTAAAGATATACCAACTGGTGATTTATTGAACTTAGACGAAAGAATAACAGAAAGTCATACAATAAGTTCAGATAGTGGAACAATTAAAGTATCTTCTTGTAACTCTAGTACAGAGAATACAGCAGAGAAACATATATCAGAAGAGCAGTGTAACCAGATTCTAGAAGTTTGTAAACAAGGTAAAGTTATCAAAAATAATAGAATGAAATTCTTTGCATGAAAGTAGCAGACAAAATTTTTAGAAATATTTAATATTTTTGCCTTTTCTTATTCCTACTACTATCCCACCTTTTGCTCTCCCCCTATTACTTTCTCTCTTCGTGAAATTACAGTTCCAGTCAAATTCTTGTGGTAACTTTTTCTCTCTTTACTCCCACCTTTTCTCTTCCAACCAAGTTTCTGTTAATCCCGCAATATCGAATTTTCGTTATATATTCCCATATCATTATCCTTCTTTAGTAGACCTGCCACATTCCAAAGGCACATTCTCACTCCCTTTTCCTCTTCTCCCTTCTCTTCTGCTGTATCCTATCTTTGCTTGTTCTTGTCTTTACTTTCATGGAAAACATCTTCCATTTCATCCCATTTTAACTATTTTCCATCAATAATTACTTTCATGTATCCAGCTCTGGCATCCTTGCCATTTTCCTTTTCTCTTTTTGCAGCTTTTTTCATTTTGTTTTGAATCTCTCCTTTTTGTTAAGTCATAATCTATGTATATACCTCTTCTGAGTGTTCTTTTCTTACTCATTAGTCATTACCTGTCTCTTCATCTCCCAGTTTTTTAATTTTGCTATTACCATTTTGTTTCTGTTTGTTTCATCCTTTACTTAAATTATGTATGTTTTTTCTTTTGTTATGATCGTTTCTAGTTTGTTTTGTTGTCTCTAAAAATTCTTCCTCATTTTTCTCAATATTTTCTTCTGTGAGCTCTACTCCCTTTATAACTATATTCAACTATCTTTTCCCTCTCATTTTTCTCTTTCTCATATTCCAACTTTGTTATTCTTTTCATTATTTCCTTTTTCTCCTCTCCACTTCTCCTTTTCTGTATTCCATTCTTCTTCTCTAAATTGCCATTTTTCTGCCATTTATTTTCTAATTTCTTCCATGTGAGCTTTTATCTGTTGTCCTATTGATTTTTTCACTTGTTTCTTTATCTCCTCTCCCATTTCTTTAAAAATTGCAATCATCTTTTTCTGCATCTGTTCCTTCTGTTGATTTACTAATTGAAACATTTATAATGTTGTATTTTTTTTTTATTTTATTTTTATTTCCCAATGGTTTTTCTAGCATCTCATCTTTTCTTATCCTTCATAAGTAGTTTACATCTTCCCGAAATATTTAATATTCATTAATAACATAATACAAATATTAAAAAAAAAAAAATTAAAAACTAAGCTTGGTAATATTATTTTAGTGAACTACATTTAAACTAACTTTCTTTTTGATTTTCAGATGAAATACGCGATAGATTCTTTTCATCTCCAGTTGAACTTTTTAAAGATTCAAACACTGAACAGTTGATTACAGAAATGGAGATGCCTGATGTTTGGGAAGCATTGCTTTCTTTGGAAGAAGCATTATCACCATTTGATGAAAATAAAGAGAGTGTTAATGAACGTTCTCTAGAACATGGTCATATATTGACTAGACTTTCGCAGAAATTCAAACAGACTCCAACAAGATTTACAGAAAAACTAGTTTCTATAATAGAAGATTCTATTGTCTCTTCGGAATCTCCAACCAAGCAATGTGCAGGTGATACCTCAGGAATCAGTTTGCATAGAATGACTGGAGAATTCAGAAAGCTATGTAAATTTATTGAAGATGAGTCAATGCCAGAGTGGGCTCCGTCTTTAGTAAATATGACTACATGTTTAGAAAAGACAGAGTCTCCAGAGGATGAAAAAATTAAAAATTCAAAAACCCCAAAAAATATGATTCGTTGTATTAATGATACTCCAAGTCATAAATATACACCAAAACCATTTGATAGTTTTGTTACTCCCAAAAATAAAAATCTTACACCTATTAAGCAATTTACACCGAGTGCAGATAAGTCTTTTGAATATTGGGAATCAGTTTGCAATATGATATGCGAAAATAAAGCTAGTGGTAAGAAAAAAACGAGAGTAAGTTTGGCTTCAAAAAAAAGTATGGAAGAGATGTTGAGTATTTGCGAACGTCAAATGGCTTCATTAGATGATAGTAACATTGATGTTAGAAATTCAGAGCCATGCAAAAAGACTGATAGTGAGATCAAATTAAAGCTAGCTCAAGTACCCAGGTCTAAGTCAGTCTCAAAAATGTTTTCAAATAACAGTGAACAACCGAAGCAATCATCTAGTGTAAAGAAAAAAGAAAAAATAATTATGGATAATGATTTGAAATCATGTGAAAAAAATAATGATTCTACAATTAAAAATAAAGTTGCTGAAGATTCACCGGAAAAAGACACAGATGTGGATGAGGAAATGGTCGATTCAGATGACAGCTATGTATTATTTAGACGACAGAATACCAATCTAAATGATAATACCTTTGAAGATGGCTTCAAACCACTACCATGTAGTCCAATGGATAATAGTTTTACGGGCACGGGAAGTCCGTACGATTACTTGGAAGACGATCAGGATTGTTCGTTAATGGTAGAATTAGCCAAAAGACGTCAAAGATGTCTGGACACGGCTAAGTTGATGATGGAAATCGACAAAGAAGACCCCAACACGACTGGAGACACAACGTGTGTGGAAACTTTATACAAATTGGGTATTAATGGGGACAAAACTCTCGCCGAAGTCGAGGACGACGCCAAATTTTTGAATACTTTAGGGCATTGTTTAGAGTACAAGAATTACCTGCGGGACAAGAGCAAGCCTATAAAAAATATGCTGCAAAAGTACGATTCACCTGAAGACTTTAGAAAGAAAACAGCGTCTGCGTTGAAATCCAAAAAGTCATTGCAGCAGAAACCTTCGAACTTGACTACTAAAACTCATCAGACATCTACGAATAAACCACGAGTCGAGCAGTGGAGTCATCTCAAGAATGTACAGGATAGAATTGCGACGCCGAGGATAATCTCACATACCACCGCTAAGATACCGCCTAGGTCGGAAACTAAAAGGCCGGTGTCATCGAATATGCAGCCGATGAAGGCAACACCTCGGTTGCTAACCAAAACCACGTCATCCAATCCATCACTGGCGAAGGCAACTCCCAGGACGATTCCTAGAGTGACATCCAGAATCAGTGCCAAAACAACTGCACCACCGCCGAAAAAGATAACACCCACGCTACCGTCTAAACCCAGAACGACAACCAGCGCAGTCAAGTCGCGACCACAGCCGAATCTGAACCTTGTACCGGCCAAGCCTCTCTCCTCGAGGACGACCCCAACAACGTCTCCGCGGAAGACGACTCAATTGTCGAGTCGAAAGAGGGTCACACAAAAAACATCCCCGTTGATGGCGACTCAGCCGTTGAGTCAAAAGAGGGTCACAACAAAAACATCCCCGTTGAAGGCGAGTCAACCGTTGAGTCATCAAAGGAGGATCACACCGAGGGCGACACCGAAACTGTCCGTTCCCAAGATTGTGCTAACGCCGGAGGGCGAGTCTTCGCCGGTGTTGCGCGAGAAGCAGCCTAGGAGCAACGTCCCGGCGACCCAGCCAGCGCCGAAGCTCAAGTTGTTTGCTACTCCAGGCAAGAATACGACTACAGTCTCGCTCGGCCGAAGGAAGCCGCAGTCGTATTTTTCAGATCCGAAAAAGATCGCAACACCTACGACGTACTTCTCGGATCCGCAGCTGGCGTCCGCTGCGCCGCAGAACACGTTGCATAGCGTACAGTCGCCGATTGGTCTTTATATTAAGTCCACGGATAACGATCTTATTCAGAATGTGCAGGCGCACACGAACGACTGGCTGCTCACCCCCGTGAATGGGAAGGATGGAAAGACGCCGCAACTTAAGATCAAGCTGTCCTCCAAAGAGAACAAGGTAATTGTTTAGCTTGTACGTAGAAAATAGTCTAAAATTAAATATCAGTTGTTCGATTTCAAAATAACTCATGTTTGTAACATTTGATTTTGTTATAGTCGCCGAGTGTTCACTGCGACGAGAATATGGTATTGCCTACAGTCAGATATCATGCTGCCAAAAAAATACATATGGTAAGAGAATATATATAATTCACGGACAAATTTTTACTCTTTATATAATATTTATTACTTATTAATTACTCTTTGATTACAGATCGATCAGAAATCACCTACACTTCGATCGTTGACACCGAATTCCCGAACAAAGCAATTATTAGGACCCATAGAAAATACAGTTATTATTCGGCACGAAGGTATAGTAATTACAGTAGCACTTATTCATATGACTTATAATTTTATTGTAGATTTGCTAATAAATAAAAAGATTGTCAAAAATTTAAGATGTAAAAGATTAAAGATAACTTGGGTGTTTTTTTCTGTTAAGGCAATGTATCAAACAGTTGAAAATTTCCGCTTAGATTATCTCTAGAAATAGTAATAATAGATTTTTTTTTTCATTTAATATTGAATATCTTAGAAAAAAATTCGAATTATTTAAACATATTGTAATAATATTATCAGATTTTCGTATACTTCGTTGTTTACTGTAAATTAACTAAAAAATAATTTTTACAGCACGTGTGGCAAATGATTCAAAGGCAAGTTGTCCTGATTCAGAGATGTCTATTCATGTTCATAAAACAGCCGAGAAAGTAACATCTATGCGGAGACACTTAATGTAAAATATCAGTTATAAAAATGTTATTCTTTAATAAGTCAATGGTGTGTGGATGGTATATTTTTAAGTAAATGAAAACTGTATAATGAGATTAGTATAGTTTTAAAGAAGTGTAAAAATTAAGTCAAGTTTTTTTCACCGATTTGACGTTTGTATGATTTTAGAAATAACTTTTCTACTGATGTCAAAGACAATAAGACGTTTATTTCAAATGTTACTTTAAGGAAATCGAATAAGTATTGAATTGTCGTTAGTTTTAAAGGTAGTTTTTTTAATATTTTTTAATTCAATGATATCTCAGCATGCTACACAATTAGTAATTCGCATCCCATTCAAAAATATTTTATGAATGTTTGCTAAGAACTGCTATAAAACTCTTTTTATCATGACTGATGTATATGTGAACTTTGTAAATTGGCGCAATTGTTTCTACTTTGGCACAAAATGGTTTTAATTATAAACTTTTTTATATATTTTTAATAAATAATCTGAAAATTTTATATTTAAGAATTATTTTCATTAACCATGTTTGGTTAAAAATTTATAATATTTGCATAAACCGATGCAAATAAATAATTAAGAAACACATAGATACAATTTTTAAGTTTTATTAATTTATTTCACGAAATCTATTCATATACGTCGCAACATATAGTTTTTCAAATGCAAGTAAAAACCCTTAAAAAAATAATTAAAACTCGTTCATTTTGTACTACTGTTGCATCATATTTCACTTTTCTCGTTAAACAATATTTTACAAAAACAATGACCACGCATGTACATACATCATGACGCACGGGAAATACCACGAGAAACATCTCGAAAAACGAGACCATTAGAAAACAATCTATCCTCTAGTGCATAATATCGAATACGAGGAAAGTACGCTATACGCCTACATTTCTGAAAATTGACGCAATAAGGGAAACAAAAGTTCTGGAAAGTGCGCATCAATTGCGCGTTGCGTATAGGTGCTCGCACAGGCGGGTGGTGTGCAAGGCGCAAAGTGTTCGGTGCGCTACGCGCGCTCAGGCTCGTGTCAAGATGATACAGGGCCCTGGAATGTTCCAGCAATACGTAGTAGCCTGACGAATGCAAATATACGGGGGGTTGTGAAAAACTCGGAATGTGTAATATCTACGAATCCAGTTTTTACATTTAATAATGTTAATTTATCTCAAGATTGATAAAATTAAATTAATACTTAATAAATTAGCTATTTTCAAAAAATTTTATCGAACTTAATTCTTAGTCCCAACCACAAATAATGGTACAAAACAAAAGTTCAAAACCAAACTCGTCATTAAAAACACTTCTCCAAAAACTTTCTCGAAGCAAGTCGCGGGGCCCCGAAGCATCTCGATCCATCACTGCCGCGAGAAAGGAGCATCCCTCGCGCCTTTTGCACACGGCCCGCTCGAGCCGTGTTCTTGCGCGTAGCACTTAGCTCGGTTGCACACGATGCGCTACCCGCTATCGGCGATAAATTCAAATGTCCGCGCGGCTAAAGCCAAGTTCGCTTCAGTTCGAGCGCCGAGGAACAAGTGGAAAACTGACTTACCTACCGAGACCATGGAGAGTGAGTAGAACATTTTTATTGCCTGATCATTATTGCTTGTTATATATATACGTACATTTATGCATTGCTTATACGAGATTGAATTGAATATTGAGATGGAATTTTCCGGAATGTAATGGTAGTAGACGTTGCCTAACGTTGCATCAGGCGACGACACGATGAAATTTTTTTGAATTTGTAACGTTCTTTTGATTTTTCTTGGTTTACATGTATACTCTTGCGCCATTGAACAATTATTCGAATTTACAACGATTTCATTTTAAAATTGTACGGTAGAATATTTTCTTTTATTTTTCGAGCTTTAATTCTTTATATTTTCTCGGAACTCGAGCCGCATCGGTTCCACGAGTCAGCATGGAATTCATATTATAATTTTCGCACAAATCGATATTACGCCGCACGGCGCGCATTTGAAATATGGCGCTGTTTCGCGCACGCGACGATTATCGCCGAACGGACGTTCGGGGAAAACGAGGCATGACTCATGCGGCAGCTACGCCCCGTACGTGGCCTCTGCCTCGTCGGTTACTCAATTTTAGAATCTTTCGTGTTGTTTTCGGTGGTTATTTTTTTTAACACGGCGTATATTGACGTGGCTTGTCGTTGAAATATGAATGTGATGATTTTTTAGCCTCGGGAATAAGCTGCTGAAAAACTTGTAATACGCAGTTACAGGGTTTGGTGTAAAATATAACATTCTTACGTAACGTCTATTCGGTTGATAAGTCGGTTGGAAATTAAGTTCACTCTCATCAGGAGTAATTTAATCGCTGTAACTGTAGCATATAGACTATCTGATTTATTATTTCCTGTGTTAATATGCAACAATCAAGTTGATACGAAAAGCAAAGCGTTCAGAAACCACTAAATTACACATATAACTCTTATTTGTACCTATGAAACATCTCTGTTAACATCTCTAATACATATCAAATTCATTAGCATATTATTTAACAACAATTATGGTATTCCCGTCACCGCCACCGCGCATATTGATCCTTCACCAATCTATTTTTAATCTCATCTTTTTCATACAACGCGTCAACGGTTCTTATCGTAGTCGTACCTAAAGATTCCATAGCGTACGAGACTACAACGAAGCTACGCAGCGCGAAAATAAACCCGAGCAATGCACACGCCGAGTAATACGTTTTTTTTACGTAACGCCCTGTTCGTTATTACAACTCTGGCGCTCAACTCGCGGAGCACCCGATAAGATAGCGGGAGAATGCGCTACCTACGCCTAATCTTTTTGGCTGTTGTCGAGCAACATGTTTTCGTTGCGTAATGTACTTTTATAGGTATTTAGATGTGCGAAGATGATTACCGGGATGTCTAGCTTTTATGCGCGTTATGTGCATAGACAGATGGTGGGTTCGGTTACGGAGGCAATACCTATTTCGATGACTCACGGGTCATGCCAATAAGCTCGCGATAAGTAGAAGAGTAATTTGATGCTGCGGTTTGTTGGAATTCTTATGTGGAATTAGTTTTTTTTTATCCGTTGTTATATCTATTTATTTATCAATGCATGTTTTTTTTAATTAATGAAGATAGAATAACGAAAAAATAAATCGTACGGAATTTACGGGTGTAAGCGCAATAAATAACGTGTAAGCGCTAAAAGTCGAGTGTGTCAATCGCGCCACTAAATCAGTAAAAATATATCAATAGCCTTAAGTGTTTTTTCCCGCTAAGACAATATATCAAAAAGTTAAACATTTCAATTTAGATTAACACTCAAAATAGCGAGAATAGATTACGCGTAATTTAATATGTAGTATTAAACAATTTATTTTAAAAGAAATTCTTTTAATATTTAAAAAAAATATATATA
>UXGD01006966.1:0-11673 GCA_900474315.1 Torymus auratus | reverse complement strand
GCCCTGTCATGCCTTCGTTAAAAAAAATACGGTGTGTAACACGGGAAGAAAAGCTATTTCAGACTCGGGTGAGGTGTTTTCAGTACTTGACTCCGACTCGTGCTAAAAATAGCTCATTATCTCCCCTTGTTGCACAATGTACATGTTTCATGCGGAAGGATTGAAACTTACGAGTGAACCTTATAGAACCACCTACCCCGACCGCGTACAATTCACTTCTCACGTTAGATAAATCATTTAACCCATCAATTAACAAAGAATCTCGTTGGGGAATGTTCTTCCAAAGCTTCAGACTAAAACGATATCATCGCCCATCATTACTAAATCCACCGGCCTCACTTAAAAATCCCATCTGCACGATATTCAATATCCACAAAACCTTCATCCCAGCCTCTCTTCGCTCTTCCCTCCTAACTAATCCACGACGAGCCGGCGTCAGAGAGCCCGAAAAACTCATCGCCTCGCCAAGAACCTATCTGGCTCCTCTCTCTCTCTCCTTCTCTCAAGAGAGAGAAAGTCGGGCGCACGTAGGGAATCGATCACGACGACGACGACGACGCGCCGCGTGCACTTGATCCCCGCTTCATCAATATTCATACCTGCTCGCGCTCGTGCACCTACTTCCCTCTCTCTCTCTCACTCTCTTGCCGCGCGATTAATTTACCGGCTTCGTGACTCCCGAGCGCGGAAGGAATACGTTTCTCCCGCTGTCTTCGCCGCGCCGGCTAAAAATCGAGGTTTATGGGGAATGCGGGTCAGAAGGTATAGAGAAGGTAGGAATACACTTGCCAATTATCGGCATTGTGAAAGTAGTGCGCACGCGCGCGCGCTGGGTTCGAGGAGGATTGCATAGGATTGGAGGAGGAGGTCGGTTGAGGTCTAGGATTAGATTCGCTTGGCGGTGGGTTTGTGAGGAAAGGAGATTGATGGATAGGCTGTTCTTGTTGTTGTTCTGGGAAATTTGACGGAACAAGGTGTATAGTTGCATGGGTTAAAAATTGAAACGCTCGAGTGGTGGAAATATTGTAGACATACGAGGTAATAATAATCCGGAAAATAAAGTGATAATAGAGATATAGTTATTGAGATGGAAGTGGGGCTGTCGCACTGGTAAGGCAGTAGCGCAATAAAATGAAATGTAAACGTCAATTAGTATACGCAGTGTATAATTATCAGTTGGATATGATAAAAAGATCATTAAGCATAAGTATCTATTACTTACTTTCTCGCGTACTTCTAAACAAACATGTAATTTAATAAAACGTCGAGAACGAGAAAACCTGCAATAATTGCGAAATTAGCATTTATGCGACATTTCTTTAAAGTATTTACACGTTGCATGTAGGTCAGTATTATAGTAAGAGACAAACGAACCAAAAGAAAATCGCGTTAAAACATGATCCTCAACACGATTTTTCAGAACACGGTATGGAAATATCATGCAGTATATAAAAAACAAAAACAAAAATCTGCGCTTCAATAATCAATCGCGTCGACACACATGCGAGCATATCATTCGAGAGCTTCTCAATTTGCGCGCAAACCGAGTTCCGTCCGCACGCTTTATCGCTCGGCGCGGAGCAAAAAAAAGACATACGAAATAAAAACGCGCATTACGCTGGTGGCGGGGGTTATTAAATTTCCCGAGTAAAAAGCGAGCGATGATTTCGCGCGGTATGAGCGCACGTGTATATATATGTATCCATATATATACGCGCAGATATATTTCAATGGAAACAAAAGGGGCAAACGTTTTCATTACAGGCCTCGCGTACAACTACTGTTTGCTCGCTCGCTCGCGCCTTTTTTCTCTCTCTCTCTTTTCAGCGTCACTTTTAATTCAACTCCGCCCTGTTCTCTTTCTTTCTTTTTTTTATTATACTTCATTCATTAACCCTCGCGAGTTTCATACCTGTGGCTACATATAATAACATCGTATATACGGCATGAGCGTTTTTGCTTAGTTAATTATACCGCGCGCGGTAAGTATACTTTTGCCAGTGAGGTTTATAAATATGGAAAATATAAATACACGAGTTGCGCGAGTGAAAGTGAGGCGCGTCGTGTGAGAGGCACGAGAAGAGTATACATCTCTACGGTACTCGATGAACCAATATATCGTTTTCCGCTGGGAGAGAGAGAGTTCGCGCTACGTGTCTGGTGAAGGAGAAAAAAAAAATTATTCAATTCGCCCGTTTGCGGTGTAGACAAACTATCGAGTGCTCGGTATAATGTATGTAATACGATAAGTTGGAAAATTAAAATGTGTTGGGTTTATTCGCATGAATTTCGATGAAAACGAGCAAACAACGTGATGAATTTATTAACGTGGGGGTATATATATTGTTCTGAATATTTAACAACAACGAAAACACGGGAATTTCATTAACTAGCGCATTTGACGAGTTTAATGAAATCGCAAAATCGTGACATACATATATATATTATTATACATTTTAATATCGTTATTATATTTTTAATTCATCCGGCCTAATTTTCGCTTACACGTCAAATTTAATCCGGGTGTATGAATATTATAATTTTGCATATTCTATAACGTAGCGAATGCCAAATCTCGCGACCTTAAGGCTAGGACACTTAAAAAAGAACAGTGCGCATACACAAAAAATAGCATTGGTTGTATATCTATATATATGAGGAACTGCTCGTTGTTCCTCGCTGTTATTGATATATATAGATATACAACCAATGCTATTTCTTGTGTCTGTGCACTGTTCTTTTTTAAGTGTACTAGCCTTTACGATCCATCGCACTTCAAAAATCCTCTCCCCCTCCCCATAAAAACAAAAAAAAAAAAAACTTTCTTTTTCCCGCGACCACGAACTTTCCACCCGCGTCGAAATACATATAATATACACCGCACATAATCTCCACCTCTCTGACGCATTGAAATAAAAGACAGACTCTCCCGCTCGCGCACAATTGTCGAGACTATATTAGCGGGGCGTATATATACCGCGCTTGTGTACATTATACCTAGGTACGAAAGTTGCGACGCGCGTATTATCACCGCACGGGCGAGGACGGAAACGTCGCTCTGACGTCGCGCTTCATTCACTTCGCGATACGATTTCTCGCGCTCGCGAGCATATTATTGTCATGCGCGTTATGCAAGCTCCCGCCGCGGCGAGCTTTATTGTTTTTTCTTTTTATTTCTACCTTCCTTTCTTCCTTCCCGCACACGCTCGCGAATACGCTTTTTTCTACATCACACAAAGCAGCGCAATACACGTGACACGCGTCATAGCGACATTATATGTTCAAAAATTTATTATTATTATAATGCGGCATTATTCTCTATTGAGAAGTATACATATAGACTTACGGCTGCCGTTACGTATATACAGGGGAATTCAATATCACCTTCGCTGCATGTCGATGCGCAAGAGCTTATAAAAGCTGTCAAGCAGCAACGGCACCGCCGTTGATATAACTCGCACGCACGTACGTGAATGAGCCCTAATTTTGCGTGCGCGCTTCCTCCTCGCGGGTGAAAGTCGAGAAAGAGAGCCGATGAATCGGTGTCTGCGCGGAGGATGAACCGTTATGGAAAAATAAAGGGGCGAGGCGCTCAAGACCGAGTGTTGTGATAAGATCTGGACGGGGTTATTGTCGGTACATTGTGGCCTTTTCTTGCTTTTTATTTTCTTTTTAATGCCAAATGAGAAATATAGTGAGCGATGTCTTTTTGCACAATTAAGGTGCATTGTGCGCGCGAGTGAGAGGTCAATTCTCCGCGATCGAGGTGTATTTTTTTTTCTTGATTTTGGGTTGGCATGAGGTATGAGATTTATGAGGGACGCACGACGTGTTATGAAATAATTTTAATATTTCGTTTCGTATCGAGAAGGCTTTTTGTATAATAAAAATAAATACAGTATGAACAAGAATAATTATAAAGGGAAATAATGAATCGAATATATTCTGTCGCTGCCTGCAAATAAAATAATACTTACAACCTAATAATACCAAACGCTTCAACATGGCATGACAAATTTTATACTATCAATTAACCAAAAGATACGGTATAACTCTCGGCAATCTAATATACGACAAAATATTTTCTGCTAACAACAAACGCTCCACTTTGTGAATCCTCTTAAAAAAAAAACCGAGGAGCGACAAACCGCGAGGAGGCGACGGGGCGCGCGCGTCACCGCACCGCAAACTTATTACCGCGACGACGCGATAAATTTTACCGCGTTACACACACTTATATACTCCGGCGCGGTGGCCGCAAAAATTGCACGCGGCCTCTGCGTATATGTATAAGATAAACCCTCCTCGAACCATAAACAACGACGAATTCACGCTTGTACGTGCGCGGTAAAAATATGTAAATGAGAAAATTGCGACGAGCCATGTGTATGTGTACATATATGTATATGATGCGTATATATAAGGTCCGGAAAAGCCGGACGAGGACTTTGATGTCTTGCTCGGGTGCCGCCGCGGCCGAGTAGACGTAAACGCATTGGAGAATAAACGTATTTTCAATCGCAAAGCGAGTTACCCCATATAGTGTGTGTATAGGTATACAGATATCTACGTATATATACATTTACGCGAGTTGTCCCGCGGTTATGCGTTTCTCTTGTTTCTCGTCGCGTTTCCTGTTATTTGTATATATGAGTTATAGACTTTATACGATCGTTCTTTTTGCCTCGCGCGCTTTGTTTTTGCGCACTTTATTCGCTTTTCAAGGTAATGGCATTACCTCGTGAAAGGAGAAACTCGAGGGGGTTTAAACGTACGAGAAGAAGACGCTGCTGTGGTTGTTGTTGTTGGAGATGAAAAAAATTTATGGCAAGGAAATCGACCCTGTATCAAGAGGCCGAAGGTACCAGTAGTCACTGATATATTGCAAATTAAATTTCAGGGGGGTATTGTGTCGATAAATTAAAGCTTTACCCGTGTACTACGAATTGTGTTATTTCCGTGGATTTAGGTTCTTGTTGCAGTAAGTGTGAATTTTATTTTTCTCGATCGTAATTACCAGGGGATGCCACCGCCTTATACTGGTCACAACGATGGAAACTGCAGTCGCACGGTTGAACACTTTGAAGAAGTCGAGTTAGTAGGGCATTTTTATATACTATTTATGAAAAGTCCGTTCAAAACATAGCCTCTTATACTTGAACGTCAATCGTTTTATCTATAGGTATATATATGTAAGTCTGAATAACGTTTAATAAGAACAAAACTAGAAAAAAAGCATTCATTTTTTTCAGAATTAAAATTTATCTTTCCAAAACTTATTTCAGTTCGAATTTGAGAAATGAAGTTAACTAAAAGGATAATATAGTTATTCAAATTTTGGCTATTTGCCAACGTATTTACATGAAATTTCTCACAGGTTTAGAATAATAAAGTTCCGCATTCGTATACTATAATAACATTTTAGATAGAACAACATTTATCCTACCTACTTGCATGCAAGAAGAAAAAAATCACTGTATTTCTTTCTTTCCTCCACGTAAAAAAAAAAAATTTCCAAGCTACTTTTCAATTACACCCGCTTTCACCCACATTCTCCCAAAGACCCACAAACTGCAAAACCCTTTCTCTCAACTTGCCTCCCCCGTGCAACTTTAAATTCCAGTTAAAGAAAGCCTCTCCTCACGCGTGACTACTGCTCTCTCTCTGCACCTGGAAACGTCTTCCTTACCGATCGTCCGCGGTCGATAACGAAGCGTTCGAGTTCGACTGCTACGCGCCTGCACTTTGTAATTTATAGTTACTGCATGTACGCGCGCGTGTGTGTCCCCTAAAAATTTACGACGAGCGCACGGCAAATGCGTGCGCGCACCGTGAAAATTCACGACGTGTCCGTGTAATTTGTATCCTCTCGCGTACCGACTCGCGTGCGAGCTTTCTTGGCGACCCGCGATCCGACGCTCTTTTATTCGTTTATCGCTGAATTTATCATGCGGTTTCGCGGGATGTTGTAAAAAGGTGGGGGATTAAAAGGGCAAGGGTGCTCGAATTACCGATAATATTCGTTTTTTTCGTTTGACTTTGGTTGGTAGAATAAAAGGAGGAGAGTCCTGGCCATTGATGAGTAATGCTGCAGGGCCGTTGGAGATTCATCGGGGAAAAGGATACGACTTTGAGATGGGAATAAAGGAGCCTGTGTTCGGAGAAGGTGAGTCAACGGAGATGAGTGTGTTCTTTTCGTGAAACGCATGCATTTTCGAAGTAGATTATGAGTTGTGCCAAAGGAATCTTGCGAATCCACTTCAACACTTCAAGTTTCTTTCTTAAGCGTTTCTACAACATACTTATTATTCACTATTTTCTAACGATACCTGATTGTGCACTGACAAAATTTAGAAAGTAGTGTAGCTGTATGTAAAGATCACAATCGGAACATGGTGAACTAACAAAATTAAAATCTCTTCATAAAAATTACACTCCTTATATCACACAGTATCTAAAAAACTGCAGCGTAAAAACCGATGTGAATAGTGATTCTTCAATCTTACCTTTGTTCTTGATACTTTACATTCATTTTCTTCACATTTTGAAAGTAAAGAATATCAAATCTTCATTTGAAAAATTAAATTAGAGCCATCTTTATTTCTCCATGAAAATTATTCATAAGCTTCGACGTGCCCACGCAACTGGAACCTGAAACCATATAAAATTCAGCACATCTTTACAAAGATAACATTGCGATAGTATACCATTATCAAGGCTATTAAACCTACTTAAGACTCTTTATAAGCTTGCATAATCTTTTGATTTACGTACCAAACTCGACATTGTCCGTTCCCTCACGAAAACCACCAATAACCAACTTTCTCCAAACCCTATTTTTACGCACCGCACTATAACTATCGGCGATTCGACTCCTCCTATAGCATCTCAGAACCGCTGCACCAAGACAATCAATAACAGCGGAATAACGATACTCAAGCAGTGCGCGTGCGCAAAAAAGAGGCATCGAATTTACGAGGAAGGCGCGCGAATTTATGAAAATGAGGCGAGAGGGGCACAAGACTCTCCTATCTACGTATATACGATAAGCTCGCGCATCGGGGCGTTTAACCCACATATCGACGATATGAAATACACAATATGTCTATATATATAAACAAGTATAGATGCGCGCCGGCCGCCACGATGAGGCGCACTATAGATTTGAATGGGCAGTTCTTCCCGCTTCGTGATTTATGGGTAGGTTTTGAAAGTTCCCCATGCGCACGCGTCTGTCCGTCCGCGAGCGAAAGAATTGCCGCGAAACCGTTAGCCGCGGCGAAACTCGCGGGTACGATAATAAGAGAGAAAGAGAGAGAGAGACGCGAATGCATTCGCGGGTGGTTATGCGAGGAAATCTCGAATCTGGAAAAAAGACCGGGCGATATCCTTTGTTCACGGCTCCTCCCGCCTCTCACACACACATGTATACATATACGTATCTCGGTATATATAATACTCACATACATACACATACGTGCGTGCGAGGCTTTTCTAGTAGTAGGAGGAAGAGAGATAACTTTCGCGAGCGCGCGCGCCAGCACGGCCGATAAGCGCAGGTATAAATCTGAATTGTTTTTATAAGAGCGAGCGGCGGCTGCGGGCCCGTAGATCGCACCAACTGATATATATATACCAGCGGCGAGCGGCCGCGCAGGTATACGTACACACACGTGCGGGTGAGAGAGAGAAAGAGAGAAAGAGAGTCTGTAATTTGCGGGCCGGCCGACGAGGCTCGTCTGACGATTTAAACCAATCGCCGCCTCTCCCTCTCCACCTACCTCAGTCGTATTTTTTACACGCCCGCCGAGGAAATGTGGTTAAATGCGCGCGTGCGCTCGTGTATGTGTGTGTGCGGACTGCCGAACGAACTGGTGCGGCTTTATTAGGCGGACCGTTAGAAACGGAGCCAAAGCCGCGCGCATGCGGCTCGCTTTCACGAGATGCGAGCTAGCACAAGTCTGGATTATCCGGTGCTCGCATCTTCATCATCATCGCAGCCGCCGAGAACCAATCAGCTCGTTTAGTGCGGAGGATTGTACATATATGTGCGTGTGTACAATGTCGGTCTCTTATTTTCACGAACGTGCTATATATTAGTTGAAAGTTTTTGAGAGGAGAATTTGGAATCGATTGTGTGATATCACAGCTGGTCGTGTGGCTACCTTCATGTGCGCTACTTATTTTTTTTTTTTTTTTAACTTTTATAAAGAAGAATTGTCATTCATTAATTATAATGATATTGGAACAATATTGAAATAGTATAGTCACAATATTGAAACCATGTGGTAACAATATTGTCTAGAGGTTACATAGGAAAAAATTGAAATAATGCGAGAAAACAAAGATATGCCTTGTAACAATATTTTCTACAGACCGTGTTCGGATTACGTGATACTCATACAATATCATTAAATTTTGCCAGTCAGATTGTAAAATAATATGGTCACAATGTATGGAGTAAATACAAAGCGTGATCATCATAGAAAGGGAAATGACTAAATAAATCGTCTGACAACTTATGGAATTTGATTAAAACTTAAAAAAAGTAACTTTTAAATGCCTCGTGCCTATATGAATATATCTGACGTGGATGCTACCGCAAATCCAAATACATAAATGTACAAATAATATTTAAAATCAATAAGATAATCCCAACGGCAGTTATTTATTACATAATTTGTCACCAGAAAGCCGATCACGTAATCACGCTGTCATCGATTTATCGCCCGATGAATCATGCGATGACTACCCCGATTATTTTAGAAAGAATTACTGAATTACAGAATAAGAATAAAAACGATAATTACACAGATTACTTTCACCTTTCGAATCATCAACACCTTATCATTCTCGACGTCAAACACATCGATCCAAAACTTAAACTACGTAACTCGTAGCACATCCAGCTAATAAAACAACGCAATTGAATTTTTTTCACTTCCAACGATCCCCCGAAACCAATCGTCCCCGCACATATAGCGCGGCCATATTTCCTCTATCGGTCCTATGATAAACAAACCGTTCGATTATCTATCGATGCGGCAGTTAACGTCGCGCGGCCGTTAATCGGAAATAAAAGTTCATTTGTCCACGAGCGCTTTCGTGGCTCACCGGCGCACAACGGCCCCGACAAACAATTCTAATCTATCAGCGCATGGCCCGGCTGACGGGGATAAAATTTGAATTTTATGGCGCGAACGCAGACGCGCGCGCGCAAATTGAAACAGAGGCGGAAACTGTTCGATGGTATATTCGGCTCGTAAAGTGCCAGAGTCGCCTGAGTATGTGTGCGTTTTTTTTCGGGGCGAAATATTTTCGGGTAATCGGCGGTGCTTTCGCGAGGACTTATGTCGGTAATAAATGTCTTATACGAATGCGCGGGAAAAGTAATGAATACGTAATTTTCCGTCAGTGAATTTCGCAAAGTGCGGAATGGATTTAGTCTCCGCACGGAATTCGTCTAATTAAATTTTCCCGCCGTGTACTAATGTTTGCGTTACAAAAACGGCTTTGAGTGCGCAGTGGTCCGGAAAACCCTTTGAACTTTTCACAATCCTCTTAATTATTCATTCGTGCTTTACAACCGACTTTTACTTTGCGAAGGTAGATTTTATACGTCCACTGCGCTAAAAAAAAAAGCAAAAAATGTTAACACGGGGGTAATCGAGGGTCTTAATATTTTGCATTTCGCTGTTTTATGAACGTTAAAAACACGCTGTTTCTGCCTGTAAAAAACGTTCTGTTTTTGCACCTTTTAAAATATTTCGCCTTTTTAAAGAGAAAGTTTTGTAACGGTGTAGCTCTCGAAAATCAGGAATTTAATAACCGAAAAATTTTTCTTTCGTGCAGAAAAATACCATCTATAAACATTAATAATGTTTTTTTTTCTTCATTTTTTTGTATTATACTCAGATATTTAGAGTCTTAGACAAATTAATTACATGGTTCATAGAAAAGTTTCTTTAAAACTGAAAATAATAAATAATAATAATAAAATGATAAATAATAATTTTCTGTTTAGCACCTTGCGATATTTCTAAAATTATAGAGTTACAACGACCCATTACCTAACCCAACGTAATTTATACCAGAAAAACACTTTAGATTCAACATTTTAAATTCAAGTTTCGACTTTTTACCCCGACATTATTTTTCACAATGAACTATTTCTCTGTCATTATTGAAATTTATATCTCGACAGTTAAAAGATACCCCGTTTTTCGTCAACACCCGCGGGCACTCAAGCAGCACTTTCCCCTTGTTTAATTCTGCACAGACCTACCGCGTGCACCCATCATCACTCATCCCCTTTCACAAATTTTTACGAACCTCCCATAACCAATCCGCAGCCTACATAATACACCTCCGGTCGCTCGCTCTTGTTTGCCTTCCCACGACATAAACCACACATCACAACTCCTTTACACCCCCTCTATACCCCCCTAAACACCCAGTCTCAACCTATAACGACTCCTCTCCAAACATACACATGCACGCTGCAGACTCCTAAACCAAAACCGAAAACAGCCCTCGTTAACTCGAGACCCTCTTTATGCCCTGCGGCGCTGCATTCGCTCGACAACAGCGCATCGTCCTTCTCCCGCTACGCGGGCAACTATGTAAATCGTCCGTGCTTTTTTGCGCGCCCGCGAGCCCGGGCAAATTGCTCGGTGTTTTACGCGCGGCGTGCGAGAGAACGCGTATATATAAGTCACGCTCTGTGTGTAAGCTGTGCGCAGCTGCGACGAAGAGAGAAAGAGAGCGAGAAGACAATGGCCGTAAATAGTGGATGTGCACGCGCGCGCGATGACGAGAGCTCGAGCGAACGCTAAACGTCGTAAAACGCTGCGCGCGCGACTTTTAAAAAGCGCGACGAGTGTCTTGGGTTCCTTATCGCCCGGCGCCGTTTTATTGCAGTGTGTGTTGAAAGGGTACACGATAATCCGAGAGCAAGAGAATACGCTGCTTGTTGAGAACTGCTCGATCGCTTAGGGATTAGTTTTTGAAGGAAGGGCAGAGTGAAGGATTGCCTTGTGTATTATTATGGGTATATATAGACGATGAAACTGTATGATGTTTGGATAGAAATTGTTTCCGGTTATATATCTTAGTCTGTTTTTATCGGCTTTCGGATATTCGATACTGTTCGATTATCAAAACGCTGCCATGGTAGAAAACTAAGGATATATTATATTGTATAAAGTGTTTATTTAAAGAAATCATTTTTAGCGAAAATCACAATACAAAAATATTGTACACTTCGGGTACTACAATCCCAAACATGTCGCGAAGGTGTGCCTTAAAAAAAAATTTTTAACATTTTGAACTGGAGATAAGTGCTACTTTTTTGAAATTTCCTCATATATATAATGTACACGCGGACCGACTGCTGCGGAATATTATCGAAGATTATTATGTTGTATAATTACTACAAAGTGTATATACGTACGTAATTCACGCTGTTTCTGCGCCTGCAGGACCTGAATGCTCGACAGCCTAAAATCAAAGTGGCAAATGTTATTATGTATATGTATATGGAATGGAATATTTGTTGTCGACTCGATGTGATTAGGTATTTGAAAAAAGCACGAACATTTGAATTTTTTTAGATTGAAAATGTGCTAGATTTGAATTTTGAAACTCATGTATTTATAGAACTACTAAATAATT
>UXGD01006965.1:0-11674 GCA_900474315.1 Torymus auratus | reverse complement strand
GTATTAAATCGACGGCTGAGCGGAACAAGATGCTATCTCGGCTGAGGCTAACAGAAGATGCTATCTCGACCGAGACTCACAGAAGATGCTATCTCGGTCAAAACTAGCTGAAAAATGCTATGTTACTCGGCCGAGATAGCATCTTCTGGTAGCCTCAGCCGAGATAGCATCTTGTTCCGCTCAGCCATCGAAATACTGTAACATTATGTATTGCGACTTAAGAATATTTGAATTAATGTTATATTTAAGGGGGTGTCGCACTATACAAACACTGTTTTATCGGCGGACCATGTAAATGTAATTAATATAATAATTGAATAGCGATTTACGCCTTGAACAAATTCAATTACCCTGCGTAATGCTGTAAGACATTATTCTACAAAGTTTCGAGGCAAAAAAACGACGACACCTTTGTTTATTCTTGGAACGAAAATTAACCAAATTTCATTTCAAGAATAAACTTAGGTGTGATCGTTTTTTTATCTCGAAACTTCGTAGAACGATGTATTAGACGATTACGCAGGGCAAGTGAATTTGTTTAAGACCTTTTATATTTATATTAATTATTTTGTCATATTCCGCCAATACAACAGGGTAAGTGCTAAAGTAGAACTATTACCTTAAATATTTAAGTGTATTATTTATTCGATGTTTGGCTGTTAATACAGAATTTACTTATTTCCCGCAAATGCTGGAAATATGAACTTTTTTCCCGCATTTGCGGGAAAAAAGTAAGATTTGTTGAAAGAGAGAAACAAGTCTAACTTTGGTCCTGCTTTTCGAGGAAAAAAAGTGGCCATATTTGTTGAGATGGGAATAAACGTATTTCTCGAATACTTTTTTAATTAAATATTATTGATTATAGTTTCAAAAGAATTATTACATCATTGTAATAATAGTGATTTTTTCCAAATTAAAAAAATTTATTAAAATTGCATTATAATTTGCGAATGAATTCTGTTAAATAACATATTAAATTCTTTCAGAACATAATTTTGCTGTACAATTAAAAAAGGCTACTATAATTTCGTTCCATCTTTTTTGAAAATATTTCATTTATATACGTTAATGGATATAAGTATTTCAACAAAGATATTTATAAAACACCTTTGAGAAAAACAAAATAAAAACACATTTTACATACATTTTCAGCATTTCTATTCAACGGATAAAATTTTCATTCGACAGAAATGCAAATCGAAGTGTTATACCAATTTCCTCCCTTCTGCGTCACTGCTTTCGCGGCTGAGTGCGAGCATTTTCAAGCCAAGAGAGCGCACATAAGCGCTCGCGGAAGTACGTTCGACGCGGGCTACAAACTTGGGAGACCAGCGACAATAAGAGGGTATATATATATTATATATATACAAAGGCAGGAAAAGAGATCGAAGCGTGCTATATAGAAGTGACGTGGTTCGCGCGCTGTCGAAGGGGGCGCCGAGGACGAAGGACACCGGTGAAACGAAGGTGTAGGATATGGTCAAGGGAGAGAGAATCGGGGTCATGGTGAGGGTGGTGCTGCTGCACGAGTTCACGGCTTATATACAGCTGCGAGGGTGAGTGCGTGCGCGGCGTGAATCAGCCAAGGTCGCGGGTAGCTCTAGAAGCGATGTGGGGGAAAGATATATGCGCACGCATCTCTCTATGCGTGTGTGTTTTAAGGCGGAGGGCGTCTTATGCGTATATTATAGGACTTTTCTTTGCGGGATATTGATTGATTTCTTTACAGCTCCCATTTTAGACTTCCGATTGTATAAATAGAATCGTCGAGATTGTTACGATGTTTCACTCGGAGTTGTATCCGCATCTCAGTAGAACTTACTCGATGGCCGAAAGAAAAGTGAAAGCAGATTGCTTAGTTGGCTGATGGAATAAAATAGACGATAAGTAATCTTATGTAAGTGATTGTTGCGGCTATACGTATAATTGATATATGTTTAACCATTTGAGACTTGTAAATAGACTCAATAAGATATTATACAAAATGCATAAGCTTCAGAAGATACAACCCCTAGAATATTCAAAGATGATTTAGAACCAAGGTCAAAAGGGTGAGCATGTGCCTCTAGCATATAATTTAAGAGGAACTGAATTCGGCACATACAGCATACCTTTTGGTACATTAAAAATAAAAGACAGTCTTCCATAACAAAATTTGATTAATAATCAACGCCTCAAATGCATAAAAGCATAAATAAAGAGTCACGGACCCATTTACATTATCTATGTTATAACCAAAAAATTATTTTATTGAATGCAAGTAGAATATTTATTTGATATCAAAAGGTTAAAATTAAAAGTCCTAATTGAAAAATGAAATGTGTTAAGCTTGCCAGACAAAAATTAAGAATTTATTCTCCAAGTATTTAAATTTCTAAAATAAATCTTGTAATTGAGTGAAACTACGAAAATAACTTCAAAAAAAAAGGAAACCGATATTTAATGATTATACTATGTATGCTTTTTTCTTCAGAAGCATCATACAAAATTTATTCGTGAATCTGATTTAAAATGTATTTCTGAGAGTAACCCGATATAGAAGCGATGATATCGAAGTTAGTAATTTTGTGCTCTATCCACTGAACCACCAGACGGCTCCAGCTAGTTAATTTCTGTTTGCTTTTACGTTGCAATCGCATACTCCTTAGCACTTATTCATCATATTTGTACTTTGTAAAAAACGTAGTCATATCAATACTAGAATGCAGATCTAATGAAATCTAAAAGATAGACAATTGGCGATAACTCGCTTTTTACTTATTATTACAATGAAAGTCACTGAATCTTCGGGCACTTTTCAAAAAATACTTTTGCTACCTTTTGAAAATATTTTTATAACCAGCTCGTCCGTCCCCTGTCCAGTTTTTACTCCTACCCTCATTTTCCACGTTTTATTTAATACCCACAACACGTGCATTATAAGATAGAGCCTTCGCCATTTGAAATTTTTCGTAGCGAGAGAGTGCAACGACTTCCAGGTCAACCAGAAAACTCAAAAAAGAAAGAGGCAGAAAACAAAAATACGTTTTCGAGCTGAGGTACACCGGTAGTAGCAACTGCAACCCTATAGTCTACAGAGCGCACAAACATCGGTTGCTGCCTCCCTGCACATATTCGCACCTATATCCTCGCATCCTCCGCAAGCAGACGTTATACAACTCGAAGCGAAATAATGAATAAGGGGACGCGCGCGCGACAATTCGAGACCCCGAAAGGATCGCTCGGGAGAAAAAACACGCGAGAGAATTTCTACTAGTGAAGCGGAAACGAAAGAGGGAGAGAGAGAGGAAGAGGGAGAGAGAGAGGCGGGAGATAGAGAGAGAGAGGGAAAGAGAGGGAGAGAGATTCACGGCTTTCCGATAATTGCAACGCACGCTTCTCGTGTCGTCGTTTCCCCTTTCATTTGTCGTCGTCGCGTTCGTAGGATACGAGCTTCGACACTCGACGTGGGGAAAATATGAGACGAAAAATGTCAAGTGATTGAGATAACGACGAACGAGATAGCCCGTTCATTTTGCCAGAGAAAAAAGTTTCAACTGTTTTCGTGAAATATAGGGTAAGAACCGAGAACTTCTCTTCATTTGTTTGAATATTCCCTAATAAAAAGATACTTATGTCTTTTACAATCATAAGAGGAAATTGTTATTAAGAAAAAAAATACTATAACACATTTATTTTGATTTTGTTGAAGATCAAGTGCAGTGTGGCCCATGCCACGAAACGTCTTATAATGTGTATATTATATTATGCTTATTGTAAAACTCACAATTTACTATACTAGCGAAATTCATGTGCATTTTATGTTATTTTTTTTTATTAAACATGCTAAGAATAATTTATTTGTTATAGGCCAGAAATCTGTATCTTCTAATTTTAATGCATCTTTGGGGTGGTGAAAAATAGTAATCGCAACACGGGGGTAAAAAGGACCACCTCAGAGTACATGTTACACGTGCTCTGGACTAGCCAACTCTTTACCCCCCTAGTTACGTAATATACTATTTTTGACAAAACGCGTGTAAAATACTATTTTAGCACACACTTGAAAACCTAAGCGTGTGAAAAAGTAGTACCTTACGCACGGAGTATCAAAATAGTACATATATTTATTAACGAACTAAAACTTTAATAAGTTATCGCTGTCTACCTCAAAACTCCTTTTTAATCGTTTCTGTGTACCTAATGCCTAGAGATGACGAGTTAATAATTAAATTTAATAATTTATAATCTACAATAAAATAAGAAAACACTATAGTATATAGTAACTGACTTTCTGACCCGCTATTTACGTTTTCTTTTCTAAAAAATGCAAGAATTTGAATAGGTGAAAACGTGTGAATAATAACGAAAAGAAATAGGTAGCCAGCGGCAATATACAAATTGCACTTTTAGAAAGAAACGTATGAAAGTAGGGCAATAGTTTCATGATGCCTGAACCCAGATTTCGTCACATTTAATTTCAAAATTTGTATTATAAAATTCATTTTCATTTATTTATAAAACACTAGTATTTTCACTGTTATTTTCTACAGTGCTCGAGTTATAAATGACCGAAACTTTTAATCAAAGTAGTTGCATTTTATTCTTTAGCTTTTATAGCTATAATATGTAAAATCGTTTTGATATAAAATTTTCAGAAAAGGGAACTACATTTCGCTCTCTAGATAAAATAGAAACTGGCTTTATTATAAAGGATAGGTTCATAGGTTCATAAGCCATCTCTATGCCTATGATTCACTCTCCTACCTCACTTTTCTTTTGTGTAAGAAGAGCCGCTTATTGTGTTATTCTTGGCAGCTTTCGTGCAAGTTCTAGAGCCAACTTATAATACAGCTTCTTGACGTGACACATATTACCTGCCGTGCATATCACATAACACAAAGAAGGCTTATATCGAATCCAGCTATTTTTTTAAGATTTCATTATGTCAATCCATGATTTAAGAAAAGAAAATATGTACAATAGGTAGGTATACAAACTCGATCCTCTTTACCGTGCAGATTCGTAAATATTGCATTTATTAAATTTTTTGAGAAAATATACTTCGGTTCTAAAAGGATTTTTTTTAAGTAAGCAAGTTTTAAATAAAATACAAAGAAAAGCATTTGAAGGACTATATTTGCATTCGCTATATATTTTTTCAAAATAAAATGATGATAAATGAAAATTTTTAGGATTTTTTAAAAATTTTTATTCTTTAACATAAAAGAGATGTTTTCGAATTTATACTCTGAATTAATGTATTATATTTCTGTCGTACAAATAGTGTCAACCAAAACACAATCAAAACGCAATTAAAAATTATATTTCAATGACAGTAAATCACTAAAAATTTGACTACACTGATTTTGAATGAAAGCTCAATAATAGCCGCAAAACACTGCTTCGCTCCATTTTTCTGTTGCTTTGATGCATTAAAGGACTCCTGAAAGTAACGATATTTAACTTCAATTGAAAAAAATTAGATGCTCACAGTACTCAATTTCGTCAAGGCATAAAAAGGTATTAACATTCGGAGAAAAGAAGAAAGTCAGACTGAGATAAAGGACTGAAAATATCCATTTCAAAGTGCAATTAATTAAAAAGAGCACCGTATCGCTGCAAGAAATAAAAGCTCTATGCGCCTTTCAATCTCTGCCAGCATTGCAATGTTTTCACGGAAATTTTTTCCTGCGTGCGCTTGCATACAAGCATCTCGGTTCGTTAGGCGAATTTCGCGCGCACGAGGCCAGTAATATGAACACGAAGCGAGGTCTGCCTTCCAAGTACGCACTGGGAGCCGCCCACTAAATTGCACGCTTTACGCTAAAAGAGCGTCGAGAGATTTAGCCGGTCGACGCGTGCGTTCGCTAGAATAAGGGTGTACTTGCCGTCATTCGCGCATCGCATCGACCGTGAGGGAGAAGAGAAGAAAAAAGTGCGCGGAAACTGGAGATTGTGCGCCTTTCAGAGACATTATAACGCGTGCAAAATTAATTTTCTTTCAATAGCAAATCTCAGTTGTTAATGATCAAATCATCAAAAGTGCCTTAATTACAATAAATAATCAATATTTCATTTAAACTATTAGCATGTTTTAATGAGATTAATCTATGCTGACAAAATAAGAATTCTACATAATAGAAATTAAAAATCATATCAGCGGAAAATCCGTAAATGAAAAATCAGATGTAAATTAATTAATGCTATTCCACGAAAATAAAACTTCTCAATTTTTAATATTTCATTACTTATGAAAGTAAAAGCATTTGTTCCCTTACACGAGCATATTCGATTTTCTATTATAATGCTTCTATTTATAACTCATTGCTAATGGTAATTAGTCTAAATTAGTTAAGACTAGTATGGTTTAGCGATAATAATATAAATAAAATATTTCTATTTTACTTTGCCGACATTTAAAAACGGTCATACATTCAAATATCAACATCAATTTAGTATAGCTTCACCTAACCTTAACGTTATTGACCGAACTTTTTTTATAACAGAGCCAATAGAAATGGTACAGTGATTTTACGACAAATAACCGTATTCGCAGAGTGAAGGTATTTGCAAAATGTACACGTACACCATAAAAAAAACCTAAATTTGGTGCAGTCAAAATCTTTTTAAAAATTTATATAGAAATGTAAATTAATACAAAAATGTATAATAACGTTCTTTTTCTACAAACCTGATACAAAGACTATTCATGTTTGAATATTTGCTATAAATATGTCCCTACTATATCAACATTATGATAATGTAGATATATAAAATGTAAATATAAACCTGTTTTAGACACAGATGTACAAGGTAAGATTGTTTGGTATTTTTGTACCTATCGAGCTCCGAATAAAATTTGTTTCTATGAGCATAAGAGATTTAAGAATACCAAAAGTAAGAAGTTTTTTAATCTCAAGATAATATGTATTGATTTATATTTCGACCATTGCAAAAAAAAAATAAATATGAAAACTCATCGTCTACGAAACAATTCAGAAATAAGGTAATTCCGCCGTGTAAGATCACCGTTAAAACAATGCATGCGGTTAATCGACTCAGATACGTTCACCAACACCTCTCTTCGAAAACACGCACACAAACATACATTATATGCATATTACATAATGCTAAAATATGCGCCACCCAACGTGGCTTCCTATCATTACCAATACAAGCCGCGGAGTGTGCAGTTCTGAGCACGGCGGCCTGCTTCCTAATGTGATAAAGCGCGAAATCGATGCGGAAGTTCGCTGCGCGCGCGATCGACCGCTGGGCTTTATTTCTTCCTCGTTCGCAGCTTTCGTTTGCTTGCGCGCTTCTACGCAAAATCGAAGTGTGAACGAGAGAGAGAGGGGGAGGGAAGGGGATAGAGAGAGTGAGAGAGAGAAAGAGAGAGAGTGAGAGAAAGAGAGATTGAGAGAGAGAAAGAGAGATTGAGAGAGAGGAAGAGAGAGGGTGAGAGAGAGTGAGAGAGAGAAAGAGAGAGAGAGAAAGAGTGAGAGAGGGGGGGGATAGAGAGAGAGTGAGTGAGAAAGAGAAAGAGAGAGGAAAAGAGTGAGAGAGAGAGAGAAAGGAAGAGAGCGCATCGGCGTCAAGCCATTTGAATTATGTAAACCGGAATCGATCAGTGCAATGCAAGCATCGGTGTAATTTCCAGCACGGTGCCCAGCGCCGCTGCGATGTTATCCCGAAAGCACGGTTGGTGCAGCGATCATTTTATTCGAATGCTTCGCGGAATTCGAAGGGAGGCGGAGGTGGAGGCTACTACTAAGAAGTCAGTGAGGGAAATGTACAATAAGTAAATATGCATATATCTTGAAAGAAGATGAGCATACAAAGCGTAAATATGATACTGTAGGCATTTTTATTATATATATATCGAATACCAATTAGAGCTATATATTTCTTTATCAATAAAAGTTGTGATTGAGTCAACACGAAAAAAATGGTTCTTAAAATTGACTCAAATTACTGCGATGAAATATCCTATAATGGAACTTCAGTAAAAAACTTGATGGAAAAAATGCTTCAATCAATTTTATTTGGGCCCATTCAGACCAAAATTTAACTTATGAACAATTATTTAGTAAACCTTGTATTACTTATTGTTAGTAAAACTAGTATGTAAAATCATAAAAAACATGCGCAGATAGTCATTTTTCACTTGAAAAAACATTTGTGTATTTTAATTATCAGTATAAGAGCTCCTTTTTTGAACAATTTTATTCAAACTGTGCATCCGAATTCTATGCAATGAAAAATTCTTTTTCCACACAAAGTCAATCTTTAGCAAAATCTGAACTAAGAAGGAGCCTATAACCTTTTAAAAAATTTTTTTTTAAATGTCATAGGCTATTAAAAAAAGAGTAAGAAAATCACTAAAAATTTCTCATTTTTTTTCAAACATTTAATGGGTGATATTTTAAGCTATCATCTTATACTTTATGTTTGATAGCCTATAACTTCTTTAAAAATCAACATTTTTTAATGAAACGCAGCTTAAATTAAAGCTTTTTTTATCTTCTTTATAAACTTTTTAGCCCATTCATATGACCGAAATATTCAAAAAGCGATAACTAAAGAAAGAGACCCCATTTTATCGTAAATTGTTCATTTTAGACATAAAATAGCTTGAGTCTCGGAAAAAAGGACCATTCGCAAAAACCCCGAGACACATATGTAAAAAATAAGTACCTCTTACAGTTTTAGCCCAATCCAGGATCCACATCCCTAATCATCTCCTTGTAAGCATTAAGATGACGTTAAGAATATTTAATTATCTTTTTGGGAATTTGGATCAGAGAGATATTAGTTGCGTGCATGCAAAACCTACGTTATATATCCATTAGAGCTGGGCATTAACACTTGCAAAGATGCTTAGTGTATGGCATACTTTTATTCAATAAACCAATATAAGAATTGACATGAATAATAATAATTACTGCTTATTGAATCGCCAAAGTAAACTATTACAATAGTAGTTTATTGTAATTAACTCGCTAGAGCTCGGACGATACTGAACGGTGCAAAAATGGACTGGTAATGGCACGGATAGACGTGACATGTCGGATTTATGCAGTCAGTGCTATAAAATAATGTACGATATAATAATACACGTGTTATAAGATCATTTATGGCACGGCGTGTGTAAGAGCCCGAGCGTAATACGACTTATGCCACTATAGTATCGTATGATTTTTTTGCCTGGCGAGGCCGAAAATACAACATTCGCGATCGGGCGCCGGAAGCAAAAGTGGTACCTACTTTCGGTCCGCTAGGCAAAAAAAAAAAATTATTCTAATAGGAAATAATACTTATCGAAACTTCCATCAGTTTCGTTCCTCTTCTCAATATCAATTTTATAATAAAATGCGTTCTGCATTCTCAGTAACAATATAATGTTGATAACTTCATAAATGTATAAATATTTAACATCGTAACAATATCAGTAACGGGATTCGGTACAATTTTACCTTAATTAATCGTATGTATATAATTTATAGTTTATATTAGATAGAGCAACTAATAAAAATGAAACATTAAAATCTGCCATTATCCTATACAATTAACTATAAAAACAAATTGCATTGATATGTCTCTTTTCCGATACAGCGATATTAATCCTGAACGAAGACAGTTATTCGAGGAAAAAAGTCTTACTTCGCGTGAATTCCGTTATTAAAGTTTCATCCCTTCAGTGACATTCTTATCCCGGCCGTGGTTGAACCTTTCATTTCTCAGAATGTTTCTTTTTTCCTCGCCGCGTAAAATATAGAATTCGGCGCATTCGCTCGCGATGCTTTATCCCTTTAGCCCCTTGCGCTCTTCACCAGGCGCACATATTGATCCCAGTGAAATTATTTTTTAAACCAACGGATTTCTTGAAAAATCCAAAACGTTATTGCAAAAATCAAAATCAATTATAATCAGTGTACTTACTATGTTTGAATTTTAAATTCATACTTTGTTAGGACGTTAAGAAGATTTTTTAAACAAATCATTTTAGGCGCATCTGTTTTTTGCATAGTAAATAAAATACAAAAAACATATTGGAAGCGATGTCTTCATAAAAGAGGCATTTCGCAAACATCTTTCTCTATACCTTCACATAACTACATCGACCACGAGACGTTGAGAGTTCGAAAGAAAATGAAGATGTCAAGAATAATGATGACATGAATTACCAATAATAGGAGAAATATTTTGGAAACATTACTTCAAAACCATAACATTTTATAGCAAAGTAAAAAGAAAACTTAAATATTCCATATGAGAAATGCCAAACTGTCGAGTTCTTCCCGCGTAGAGCCACCGGATCTTTGTTGTCGCGCGAAATTCGAAAGCCTTTTTGTCGCGGGAGGGGACAGCGGAAAACATCGCGATATGCGAGGGCGGCGCAATCTTAACGAACTATATAACAAAAGAACTTTTCACTTGTGTACATACACACGCGAACCGACATAACATGACACGGCAGAGAGCAACGGAACCCGAACCGAGAGAAGATATATCATAAAAGGGGCACGAGGGAGAAGAAAGGAGCTGCTCAGCGCGCGACCCTAAAACGCCCCCAGGTGAAGTGACGACGCCACAGGCTCTGTCGCCCGGCTCTTCGGAAACTTTCTCCCGCTCGCTCTTTAGAAATTACTTACCGGAGGAGTAACATCGGCGGTATATCCTCCAAAAGAAAGGGACCAAGCATTTTTAGCGGAAAAAATATTACGCCCTTGTTAGTCTCGTGAACTGTTGTTACGAGGAAGAAAATAAATGTTGCTGCGGAAAATGAGGATCATAAAAGTCTCAGTTCTTTAGCAACGTCCATCTCAATCTTATTTTAATCATTCACTGTTTATCGAGTGACTACTAAAATAATAGAAAATAATATGGAAAATACAATATGAGCATGGGCAATCCGACGCTGATTTTATTTCACGAAAACATTGACATTATTGTTTAAGGGTAGTATTTCAGAAAAGGAAATTATTCATTTCAAGTAATTGATTCGCAAAGCCGCTGACTTACACGTGTTAAGATATTTTAAACTAACGTAGTAGTACCACTGTTTTCGAATTATATTAGATTTAAAAAATAACGCTATAATGCAATCAGTACAAACATGTATACTACATCCCCTCTGGCGATATTACACGACTTCTCAACGTTTATCACGATAAAATAAGATAAATTTACGTTTTGATTCCGAAAAATGTGGTGCAGGTGAATGTAAATTAGAAGATAATCAAATTCACTCAATCAAAGTGCCACTTTCGGCCAGGGTAAGGTGAAAAATTTATAAGTTTTTGGAGTCACTAATTATAAATCGGTCGTCAAAATTTCAAAATTGTAAAAAGAAATTCACAATTGTAATACAATCAAAAAAACACTTTTTTGTATAAATTCGTTTATAACAAAAAAATTATTATATAATAATTAAAAATGTGTTGCGTTATAAAGTTCCAACCCTTTTCCACCTGATTCTCTGCCAAGTTACGTGCATTTGAAAATCGCGAAAAATGGCAAAAAATAATCAAAATCTTTAGAATTACACGAATTCGGAAAAATAGCACATTTTTCGCGATTTTCAAATGCACGTAACTTAGCACAGGATCATTCGATTTTCTACTTCTTCTTGTGGTTAACTTGGCACCGATAAGACGTACGGTCATCAACAAAATCTTTCGATTTTAAC
>UXGD01006964.1:0-11677 GCA_900474315.1 Torymus auratus | reverse complement strand
CAAATAATAGTGTATTGCGACTTCAGACGACTTAAAAACATGTTTCTAATATGCTTTAACTCCATTCACCGTCATAAAGCTTTCTCTGCGAGGAAGCAAAAAAAAAACGGTTGACTTTTTTTTCAAGAGCCAAACGATTTTTAATCAAATACGGTCGTTCAACATCGGGCAACAAAAAACCATGCACAAAACAGGCAATTTCCTTTTCGAGATTCAATGTAACGCACTTTAACAGGAAAGGGTACTGTGCAATATTGCCTCCATTGCCTTTTTCGAATTCTCGATTTAAATTTATTCTTTCCCTCCCTTACGGTTTTCCTCCAACCGTCACACACACACACACACGCACCAATGCAATAGCACGAGCGCGAGGATAGGCGCTTTCGCCGATTTGGTTTTGTCAGCTCCCGGGCCTTCGATAAAAGCGAATCGAGGGAAAATCCGTTTTTGAAAAAAGGCGCGGGAGAAAAGCGAAGAAATTTCGACGTGCGCGCCAGAGAGACGAGAAATAGGGCAACCACGTCAAAGGTTAATCAAGATTCCGAAGCGGGCGTGCTGCAGAATATTATTGCGAGGTTGTTTCGGGCACGATTTATGGAGCAATATTATTTTTAGTCCAAGATTTTACATTGTGAAATTTTTGTATAGCTTCAAAATGAAATAATTTTAATTCAAGATAGCTCATAAATAAACCAATAAAAATTTAATTTTTATAAGTAAAATACGTAAATTCTCTGCTGATGAATTTTATAGAATTTTAAAATTCATGATAGTCAGGTATGTTACAGAATATTAAAGTTGTACGTTAGTTAATTAAAAATGTATGTAATATCGTTAATAATGGATGTAAAAAACTAAAAGGGGTTTAAAAGGTCATAAAAGGTTTAAAGGATCATGGTTTAAAAGAGATTGTCGAGATATTAAATGAAAATTCGATCAGCGGAAGTGAAGTATAATAAGTAGAAAATTTACGATTTCGTCCGCCAGTAGTGAAAATTGTAAAATCTTCTTTAAATATTTTACTTCTGGTACTTAAATATGTTTTTCGAATCTTCAACTCATCATGTATTGTTAACGGTTGTTCAATATTTTATCTAGAGACACAATGTCTTTCGTCTTTACATTTTATTAAAATGATATACGCAAATATAAGAGCCATCAAAGGGATCATTTATATTTTGTATAAATTGTACAAAACAGCTCTATATATAATCTTTAATTTAAAAAATTATAAATTTAAATTAAAGGACTAACAACATCCTAAATTTCTTAAAATAAATATTTAAAACCCCTTGAGAGTACATTTTCGTAAACATTCATTTTCAGCAACCAGCACGCGGGATCCCGCTTTGTAACGATCTTTCATATTCTATGTACCCGCAGTCACATGTAAATCGCGCACTGGAGCAGGAGCTGTCTTCTCGCGAAAAGCGCGATCACGCGCGCCGAATGGCCTTGATCAGGCGCGTTTATGCACGTTGATTAAGGCAGACGTACGCGTTGCAAATCCGCGTCGTTTGATTGTATTAGTGCGGCTACGGGGGCGTGCACTGCCGCGAAAGTTCCTCAGTGAAATGAGATTCAAACTGTGTGCTCGCAAAAGGTGTTTATATAGGTCGTGTGTTTTAGCGTTTATGCAGGTGATTTTGATTTTGCTTTTTTTTAATTACGAGTAAGTTTAACTTTGCTAGCAACATTTTAAAAAGCAATACATCGTGTATCCTTTTAAAATAAGGGTGTTATAGAGATTCTTCGTATAAATAAAATTTTGATTTATAAAGAGAAATTAATTGTACGAAATGATATGCAACACCCATCTGACACATCGCGTGTATCACTATACTGATTTTACGTGTATATACCTTTCATGAATAATTTTTCCGAACTCTACACCAGTACCATACTAAGTATATTTCAGTATAAATATCTATATGTATCCATAAAATTTTGTTGAAAAAAAAAAAAACGAGAATCTTGGTCGCGTCAACCCGAGCATGTGAGCACGCACGCTTATCATACCGCTCATCCACACGCGCGAGAACTGATAGGTATCCCATTTGAATAACACGCGTGTCGCCGCCGCTCGTCGGCCGTGAAAATCGCGTAGCGCCCGTATATTTTCTCGGGTCCAGTGCCTCGTCCTCTCCCTCTTTTGCTCCTCTATTGAAAAATTCCATGCATCCGTGAGCGAAAGCGAGCGCCCACTGCTATAGCCGCTCACGTATGAATGGACTGGGACGTCGGACGTCCGCAGGAGCGGAGAGCCGAAAATTCGCGATGCCGTCGCTATACTCTCTCCCCTCCCTCCTTCGAATTTCGCCGTCGTCGTCCTCTTCTTTCGGGATTAAGCTTTCATGCGCTAAATTATTGCATTACTCATGTGACGAAAGGGGATCTCTCTCGCATGTTGGATGCCGGACGAGGCTGTTACTTTAACAGCTCATGAGTTTTTCCTCGAGTGAGGAATGAGGGCTTGGTACTTTGAAAAGAAGTTGCGCTTATTGACTTTTAAAAAGTCTACCGTTAAAAGTCAATTTGTACGTTAATTTTTAAATTTTATTGTACAATGTGGAAGGATATATTATATTGTATAAAAATGTTGTCGGATAATGTTATAGTTACTTTTTTTAATCAAATTATTAATTATGTGACGTTGAAATTTTGAAATACTCATGTGCGCTGCTAATTTATGATGCACGAGAAACAAAAAAAATTACTACAAAGACAAGCGATTCATCATGTGATAAATATTAGCAAACTATGCACTATACTAATGCTACTGAAGCTTGATATAATATATATGCCAGAAGATCGATCTCTTTAGTTTGCCTCTGTTATAATAGTTTCAATAATTTGCTAAACAGCGAGTGAAATCCGTCATGATGTGTGCATATGACGACTGATTAACACGATTTAGCTTGGTACGAATTTTCGGCAAGTTATGATTCGTTTGCTAATATATCGACAGATTCAGATTTGATTCTCATAGTATTGAACACGTAGCAACAATAGTTCAGTGGATTGAAAATTACTAATTAGTATAATTATATCTATGTGTTATATAACATATATATAGGTATAAAAATGATCTGTGAAAGGTTGGTTATACGTAGCAGAAGAATTGAAATACTGGTTTAAAAGATTTAAACTAAGTGGTTCAACCCATGATCGATACTTCATTCATGGTCAATCCATTATATAAGATATCTTTTTTTATGCATTTTCTTAGAACGATCTCGTAGCCCAAATGCCAGTCCTCTAAAGGTTAATTAATTTTACTTTTACAAAAAGTTTTAATCATAAAATCGTTCAATCGTCATTTCCAACAAATATGTACGAACAGTTAAAAAACATAAAGCAATTCCTCTATGAGAGACCAATATATCGATGAATTATCTTCCATGGTCAAATATCACAATGAAATTTCAGCATTAAAAATTCTTTCCCTGTAAATATTTCAATTCTTCGTTCGTGTATTTCTGTCATTTCCGAATAAAATGCCGCGAGACAGAAGTGTGCGCGTCGGAAAAAGAGCAAGTGAAAAAAAAGTCATTTGGCTTGTTTGACCGACGCTCTCGACGAGAAATCGAGAAACGAAACGAACGAACGAACGCGATTGAAAGATACGAGGAGATAGAACAGAGGCAAGCCATCGGCGTTCATTTATTACATTTTCAGAATAATGCAAGAGAAATATTCGATATTGCCGATAATTCGTTAGATGTCTCGGATTACGCAAGCGCGGGTTTAACATAAATACGAGCGTCGATGTCGGAATGGTAAAGTTTTTATTTCACTTTTTCCATATTGAGATTTTCCGCGGAAATATACACTATATTGTCAAATGATAATTATTACAAGAGCGTTTGTATTTAAAATATTTCAGTACACATTTTAACGCGGTGGAGTAAAATTTAACAGCTGATGCGTAAAAAGAAACCGGTGGCAAGCGCATACAGTTGCCCGCGGACCAAAAAGCCAGCAGAGAATAAAATAAACTTTTATTTTAACGAGAAGCTGAAATACAGCCGGAGTGACGCTCTAAATCGGCCACTTTGCAAGAAAATTAAGTAACGTAAAAATAGTCCCGGCAACGAGCGACAAAACCCGTAAATTCCCGTAATCTTTCTATTTCCCGCGCAAAAAAGCACCGAGTATACGTACCACCTCTGTACGAGCGAGCTAGAGAAAGAAAGAGAGAGAGAGACAGACAGTGAGAAAAAGAGCAAGCGCGGGAACTCATTTGGCTTGTTCGAGGCGGACGGGAAGAAAGACGCTGTATATACGTGCGCCGCCGAATGTACGCGTATATGTATATACGCGGTAGGAGAGACAACCAGACTGGCGGGAAAAAAGCAAATAGAGATAGCGAGAGAGGAGGTGAAATTGTACATGATGCCTTTCGCTGCAGCTTTATTTGGATGTAAAAGTGAAGCAATTTGTTTAATTCTTCATAGCCTTAATTAGTGACTTTTTAAGGTAAAGTTTCTGTAACTATCAAGATAATATTTTAATTTCGGAATATAAACATTAGTACTTACAATGATGCACTGGGTGAAATTACAAACTGTTGAAATAAGTAGTTTGTGTACATCTTTCTAACGGTTGTTATAATTGTTTATTTTGTCTCTTCAACCAGCACATCTCCCGTCGCATCCTATATTTACGCACTTCACAACTTGCCATAAGAGGAAAACATCACGTATATACCTCAACGACAACTTTCGAAAATTCAATCCCGAAACCTCTTCCACATCCACAATATCGCAACAATAAATTATTTTTTCACGCCAAGCCCATAACAACCCGAGCTCTCTCCCTCTCTCAGCACCAGACATCCGATTTACAGGCCTCATCTATATCGCAGCAGCAGGAGCAGCAGCAACGCCACCATCATCATCCCCTCCCACCTCCCACTCGTAGATATGAAAATCCGCGCGCAAAATACCCAGTGTACAATCTCTCCCCCGTCGCCGTCTGCTGCAGGGTGAGAGAGAGAGGAGGCTATATACGGCGGAAGGGTGTTTAAGCAGGAAGGGGGTGTAGCCAGCCACCACGCCTCTGTCGTCCCCGCGCGAAATTTCGCGTCGCGCCCGCCACCCTTGAATGATTAAAACCTAATATAAGGGACACGCCTACGCGTCTGCTGCGCGCCAGTCGGGAAAATTTCGAGAGACTCGATTTCCCGGCTCGTCATTTTCTCACTCCCTCTGTATAACATGCGTGTCTATATACGGCTGAGTGTGTGTGTCTGCGATGTGCAATCGGTGAATTTTTAGGGAACCAGCGCCAGCGCGATAAATCGTGTGTCATTAGGCTAATGAGACTCCTGGTAAAGCCGAGAGTGCGTGATATGTGCGTATATATAGGTGCGCGCTCTGGGATTTTGACCTTTCCTTTTGTTGGGAGGCAGCATTGATGTGAACGATGCGAGATATATGATGCTGAGATGGTTTTGGAATGGCTCTCGGTGCTTCCACAACTATTTATTTTTTGAATTTTTTCGTTGTATTGAATTTCAGTGATTTCGGGAGTTTTAAAAATAATATTTTAAAGATAGAAGATTCTATTTTGTTGATATAATGTTGTTAAAACATAACTGGAAATTTTCGAAAAAAATATTATTAGAGTCATTTATTATTATTTTATGAAAGTGACCACACAACAACACATCACAAGGATCGCCGACTGATGACAAGTCATCAAAATATTATTGAAGAACAAAATGTTGACGGATTTTAAATTTATAGAACATAAAGTGGGAGCAGAGTATCCGCTATAGTAAATATGTGACATATAGCACAGAATATACAGGGTATTCTATTTTTTCTTCCACAATCAAAATTTCACGCACCACTGCAATGCAGTATCGCGATAAATTTAAATTCATCAGCCTGATAATATTATCCTGACCCAACGACCCGATTCATTTTTTTTTTGTAAATTCCAATTCGTCTTATACTTATTGCACTTTGAACGATCATCCGATTTCCATAGATACCTAATCCGGAAAATCCCTTTTCAACCATAGAGGACATTTCCCCCATATGCAGTGCACGCCATCGAGCCATTACCTAAACCGGAACCATCATCGTGATCATCGTCGCCGATAACCCGACTCGCGCGACACGACCGATTCAATCAGACCTTCGTCGCTCTACCGCCGCACTGTTCTGTCCGTCGAGGGTTAGGGTATAGCCGGCACGCATCGATATTACGTCCTTCATACCTACCTACACAACGTGCTTCTGCGTACGCGCCGGCCGAGATGAATTATGCGACGGAAGCGTCGGCTTAATTGTAGTACGGCCGAGAGAAGGTGGAGCGCACAGCCGCGCTACCGCAACGTCGCACATTTCTGACGGAATTAATTGGCCGCGCGCCTGCGGCCGGATTACCGCCGGCGGGCCGTATTGTTCCGATTATACCAGCCGAACGCGATCGCCCTTGATGCGATGCCGATTTTATCGGTACGATTCGATAAGGGATGCATGCGCGCCGTCTTCGATAATTTGATTTGCTTTTTTGGGAGAGTAGTAGTCTGCAGAAAATGATTTTGCGGTTGTTGGTGTAGAACGTTTTGTCAAGTTTTGTATTATTAAATGTCAAGCGTATTTGTTATTAAACTTTAATTTGAAACTTTTTACGGTGATGTATTTTATTTTAATCTTCAATTCGAATTTCAATACGGATTTGATGTACTTATAGCTGCCAGTTCGTATATAGAAATTGAAAAATGAGTTTATGAATTATTTCTCGAAGAATCAATTTAATTTCTTCTGATCAAACGATATAAAAGCGTATTTTTCCGAATAAATCATTCTATTATACTTATATATTAAAATATTTTGTTGTTTCATATCTGCTTTAACACAACACAACGTTATCTTCAAACGGCGTTACATATTAGGTAAGTATAGTATGTAATGATTATGGTGAGAATATATTTCTTGTATATTTGGTTAATATAATTTTACGAGTATTATATGCATTTCGTTCATTTTATTTTAGAATTTAAATAGTCAATCGATTAGAATATCTGAATAGCATATTCTATTATGGATACTAATGGTTGAATTTTATTCTTTATAATTGAAATAAATATGTGATTTAATAATTTCAATGGTTTTTGTATTAATTGCTCTGTACGTATTCCAATAAATTCATTTTCACGTTTGAAACCACTTCAATCGATTATCTTGATACTATATACAATATATATTAAATGTTAGTTAATACTTTGATCCCTTTTTGGCAATTACGAAAGCGGTTTAGTTAATTAATATCGTACGTATAAACAAAAATCCTCTACTAATGTGGCATTCCCACAATAATGAAACGAACTTTTTTCATATACCGCACAAACTTTACGCGAAAAATATTTTCGGAATCCGCAGGAATTTTTTCCTGAAACTTCATCAACGCGCAAGCCTCTATAATAACTTGGACGAACAAATCTGCGTATCTCTTTGCATCGTCGCATCTACAGTTCATTTCGCAAAAACAGATTTTCACACAAAGAAAAACAACTAAAAACGAAAAGCCACGAGAGAGGGAGATAGAGAGAGAAAGTACACAGCGCGGAAATGCTCGATGTTTGCATATATAACCGGCGGAAAATTGCTTAAAGCGTAAATTCTTAACGATCCGGCCGTTTAGCGTCTCTTTGTACACGCGGCGAGTCTAATAATTTTTCACAAAAGCTCGTGCGTCAGACGCGCGGAATTAGAGCAATCGAGATAAGCATCTCTCCGCGGGGCGTAAAATTTCGCCATAATGGAGTTTAGAGTTTTTTGCCTTCCTCGGGCTATGCGCTGCAATATACGCGTTTCTGCGAAACATTAGTTTTTATTTTTATTTTTTTAGTAGAGCTCAAAATCAACGAAAGATGAAAATTTCAAACGGGGAATTCGATATTTATTCACGAGTATTGGTTACAATAAATAAACGGTTCGATAAAATGTTTACAAGCGCGAGCCGCGTTCGGGGTGAAGATTAAACTGGTAAGATTAAAATCCGGGCTTTGGAGCGTTCAATAATATCTTGCGCTATTTACATAAAATCGAAGCTCGAAAGTATGCACGCGAAATTCATTTCGCGATGATTCGCGCTCGCGATATTACGATTTTTTGTTGGAGTTTGGCGTTTTTTACAAAAGGATTTTGCGAATGTATGCCGATAAGCTATCGGTCGCTTTATACATAGAAATAAAATTTTATACCTTTTAGCTCTGGGAAAAAAGTTTTATGAATTCAAGCTATGTATTTTGTATCTATTGATATTTTTATATTGCAAATAAATATATCATGATATTACATTTACTTACAAGAACGCAAATTCTTATGCAAAAACGGGGGTAAATAATCATAAATTCTTTCAGAAACACTATTATAAACGAAAAATGAATAATTTGTTACTAACATTCAGAGAAATTGCAAATGCTTAATTTATTCTCCAAAATTATCAATTTAAAGGTAACGGACTTCAAACACTCAATTTGACGCAGAAATCAGTTTAGTTCCCCTTCCGGAGAAAATGAAATTCACTGCGAACGAGGGTCAGCGGGAGAGGCAGAGAGCTAGGAAGACGCTCAATGAGATAAAATGTAATTGAAAGAGAAGAGTCGAATGAGAGAAAACGATACGGGAAGATAGAGTTACATGTGGTCCACGTATACATGAACGTAAGGGTTGTACCAGCTATGGTTGGAATCTAGGAAATGTACGAGCAAAAGGTAAAAGAATATATGTAGCTCAGTGTTCAGATTTTCGTCTATAAAGTGAGATTGAAGTACTTGTGTAGGATACGTTCTAATAATTTGAGTTTTCAAGCGCTTCGCGTGAAGGCTCCCAAATAATTCATAAGAAATGGAAGAGGATTAGAAAAAAATAAGACTGATTACCTCGGCCAAGAATCAAATCAAAATGTATCCTATAATATCTTTCACTTTCCTAATCATGATTGAATACAGATTGCCTACACGTCAAAATTTGTATTTATACACAGACCTGTGCTGCATTTTTCGGATTTCCACGAGACTTTCCCGTGTTATTTTCAAGCTTCGTTGGAGCTTCAGGTGTTGATTTGCAACTTTATTTACACGCGACAGAACATCTGTGCAGCCTACTTAATTTAAACTTTTCATGGAGTCTTGTGTTTTCATAAACAAAATTTTATAGTTTTAAATAAAGTTTTTTTTTTTAATAAAAACAATAATTATTTAGGAACCAGCATTGGTCTAAAAATACGAAATTACGAAGGTTTAAATATCTTATTGTTAAAATCCACAAGACGCATTACTTTTCTAACCAACAGCAATTCCCCCCTAAAATAAACATCGCATAAACAAAAACGAATATTAATCAAGAAACAGCAAATTCTCGCGCACGCAGCTATTGTTGAGCACATTTACCTTATACAACCACACCTCCTCGGAAACAGCACACTTACTTACTTCACGTGTGCAAAAGAGCCCGAGGCAACGGAAGCGGGAAGCGCCGAGCGCAAACATCAGCTCAGCAGCATGTTTGTCGAGTAGCTCGCGCGAATTATTAGCAATCGCAGAGTGCGCACCACGCGCGTATAAGTTTAACGCACGCTCGCGCGCGCTCACATCCGCGCGGGAAATGAAATTTATTCGGTTGGGCGGGGGGCGAACTTTTGCGCGGAATTGAAAAAGGCACGGCAGTGTTGATGGTAGGGAGACGTTAGGTAAGAGATGTGTGGGAGAGAGAGAGTTCGTAATGAGATTTTCTATTGGCTGCGTTACGATTGCTGCTGCTAGGTGTGAGACGATTATTTGTAGTTCCAAGTCTACGTAGTTCTGGTCTTGCGAGGGAAGATGTATGGGGAAAGGAGGAAAGAAGTGATTTGTGTGCGGTGGAGGGTTGAGTTAAGAGGGGCAAGATTTTATGGTGTAAATCTGGCTTGTCAATTTTACAAAACTATCTTCTTGCACTTTCCATCTCGCTTTGCGATATTTAGAAAGATGATATTATTGAGCTTTATTGCAGTTTTTTAAAATAAGCTTGCGAACCAATATGATTCAAAACAACAAAGAAAACAATACTGCGAAAATTATTAGATTGATATAGAGCTTATTTTAGTGTTTTGCTTTCAAAATTACGTATTCATGCATTAATCCTATAGAATTCCAATATTCATACAATAATACTTTCTTTAATTTTAATGGTTATTTACTGAGGATTAATGAAGTTGATTCAATAAAAGGTATTTGTATATGTATATTCATCTATTCCATAATGGATTTTACCTTTTTGAATAAAATTAATTGAGATAATCCTTAGATCGCATAGATTTTGAATATGATCGATTAAAAGTTTTTTTCCTAATAAACAAATTTAAATATTTTCAACATTGTTGAAGCCAGTTTAATTTAGTAATATATTTAAATTGTTCCATTCATATAAAAAAAAAAACAATCATTATGAAAAAAACCTCTACATCTAACAATTGTATGGATGGAAATACTCCGCTAAGTCTTGAAATAACTTTGTTTTTATTTCATAAAGGAACTCTTATTATTATTTTTCAATAAAAAAACTAGCGTGTGACCTCGTAACGTTTGAACGATATTTTCATTTATTTTTTCTAAAAAAACCGATATTGTTTTCGAACGATAACAAATATAAAAAATGGCTTCATGTCCATCAATGTTTTCACAAGAATTTTCGTATATTTTTTATTGACTTTCTTTTCCAATAAAATCTATTATTAAATTTCAAAAATGGTTAAAGCGATCAATGTTTTTCAGTTTATAAAAATCAATTATTTATACATATTTTTCTACCTCTCCTACCAATTTATACTTTATTACACGATATTTTCCTCACATTAAAACAAAAAATCACATATCAATTATAATTTTTAGCACTGTGCAGATCGACACCTTTACTTCAAATCTCTCCAACCCCATCATTCGTCAACGCTCAACTTCACTCGTATCGGGCAGTTTTGCCACCGTAGCACACGCGCGCTCCCACACTCGAAAGGGGGATGTTGCGGACGATGGCGTTATCGCCGCGGCTGCGTCGAGACAAGTCGAAATTGCGGCTTATCTCGTGCAGACGTCGCACCGCTGGCGCGCCTGCCCCTCTCTCTACCGGCGTTTTGTTTTTCACGTCTAAAAGTTTTTCCGGCGGAAAGTTTAGATTGCGGTTTATTGAGCCTTTTTCCCCGATTTACTTTTTGCGCCCGTTGGCGTGTCGTTTTTGCTCTTTTGCGCTTCTCCTCGCTCTGTGTGTGCGCTTTCGCGGGTGCTGGGAACTCGATGTGGTTTTGTTGGTAAATAATGATCGGTTAAATTGGTCTGGAATTAAATAGAGATTATCGGCGCTATTCTTTCGTGTTTAAATCCGTTTGTTATGTTTGATCTTTTGTACTCGGGTTATTTATTCTGTTCGGTGTATTGATCGACTTATTGGCTTTAAACATGCGTAGTTAAGGCTGTATCGATAACTTTATTATTTTACTTGTTTCAAATACTCAAAAACTTTTATTTCTACAAATAGAAAATAAATGAACCAAAAGCATAAAATTGCTCAAAACGCAAATAAATAAAATAAATAAATACTGTTAGATTTTAACCCTTAAATGACACACGGGGTCCAAAATACCCCACGGTTTTGGAACGTAAATTTTCTCAGTTGCGCGCCAA
>UXGD01006963.1:0-11677 GCA_900474315.1 Torymus auratus | reverse complement strand
ATGTATTGAGAACCTACGCTGAGAAATTTTTTTCGGAGTTTTGAAAAACTAATTAGCAATATTTTATAAACTTTATTGTTATTATAACAAGTTACTTACAAGGAGATTGCAAACCATCCGGGAAAGCAATTTTAACGGGGCTTTGAAAGTTAATTTTTGGTATCTAAAAATGAAACCCAGTGCTCACGATTCCGTCAAATGGGTACTTTTTTCTTCAGATATAGGCAACCTAAACTCAAATAAAATGTTTTCTCTTCTATTGACTGTCACTTTTCAAATATTTATGATAAAAAATCGAACAAATAGATTATAACATCAGAAAGGAGCTAAAATTTAAGCTTTGTTTCGTTAAAAAGTATTAATTTTTCAGATAATTTCAGATAATTACAAGAAATCAAAGATAGCGCAAGAAAATGGATAATACTTCGACGAATTCGGGAATTCTATAGATGTCAAAATTAGTTAATTATTTCAAACCGTATAAAAAGAAGGCATATTTATGTTAAATTGTTGTTGCAAAACTAAATTATAATCTAACTTTGGGAATTCTGTATTTAAAATATGCGACACGAAATGTGTATAATTAAATGATACTCTATAGCTAACCATAACTGTCCGATCCCGTCACGTATCGTACACGCGAAAAACGCGTGGTGGCCAGCTTTAGATCCTTTATATATCTCGATTACTCCACACATGTTTCAATCCAGTAAAATTAAATCAAGATTTATTATATACTACTATATTTTAGTAAATTTTTCTAAAAAAACTTTCCACAAAAAATTATTAATGTTAAAAATAAAAAAATATTCTCTAAATCTTGTCAATGAAATTCAAAATAAAAATAAAGGAAAATCTGAACTATTTATTTATTATAGTTCAAAATTTTATGTATTTATAGATTAATAAGCATAATTACCTATTAATATTATAATTTTTTTCTCATGACAATAAGCTACTAAATAGGAACGATCAGGAAGAGCTTACTACTTTTACTAACACAAAACTTGGAATACTGAATTCATTATATTCTGAAAAACGTATGATTCGATAATTCAATATAATTCTATTATTATGGATAGATAACGGCTTGATATTTAGAAGGCCATTAAAATTCATATAAAACAGTAAATTTCTGCTAAAATTAGATTCATGATGATTAGATTAGTGTTCAATGTGTGTTTATATAAATGTATACATTTTTGTATTTAGTTTAAGCCAAACGTGATGTCAATTTGTTATTTCATTAAAAAACTTGAATAAATTTTTTATAAAAATTTTATGTTAAAATTGTTAGCAATATGTGAAATTTAAGCTGAAAATAATGGATTACATGTAATGAATCTTTTTTTTTGCTCATAGAGAAAGTTTTGTAAAAGCTGTCTCGAAATATTCAAGAATATTCTGGCGCAGTCATCAAAGTAGGGATAGGATTCTAATATTCAGACTTTCTGTCGAAAAAATTCAGATAAAGCGGAATAAAGTAAACAAGAAAAACTATTGTTATTAATTCATTGGTTTGAAGTAATTTATTGTATGAACATTGTATAATTTATGCATGTAAGTGCGGCGCAAAATTATAAGTATATAGTTTTACAGCCAAGAATCCAGCAGATTCCTTACTCCCTCTGTGAATCAGGCCAGCTCCCGAGAGGGGCAAAGGGGGATCCGAAGAAATTTCTTGGAGATCAATGAAAGGTACTACAGATTGTCCAACATCAGCTTTTAACGAACTTGTCGTAAATTGTATATACTGATTGTTATCTGAATCGCGGTTGTCATCAAATTTAGATGTTGGTAGATCACGATTTTCCACGTTAAGTTCGGACCTGAAACAGTAGAAAAAACAAGAAAAATTTATGAAGATGAACTCGTTTAATATACGTGAATGGTTATCCGCTCCTATGCCCAGCCGACAGAGTACCTACACTTTTCAAGGCATATCGAATAGGGCATTATTTATGAGTTCTACCTCACTGCATGGTTTTATTTATTTATTTGACAAGCGTTTATTTAAAACAAATGTAGTAGAGGATCAGTAAGTAGCAGCAGTAACAATGGATACGCTTGACTTAAAGCTAGATAACGTCCCTAATAGAGAAGCAATCTGTGGAGGTAATCTATTCTAAGATCTCCGAAGGCGAGCTACTATGGCATTATAATCGAAATTATTGCAATATTTATTTTCCCAAAGTATGGCTACGCAGGCTGAAGAAATTTGGCCTATAAGAGAATAAATTGATAACGTCCTCGCTGTTAATCAAGCCGTTGAAACATTTACAGCAGTTTTTTAACATGCAGAGTCAAAATAAAAAAATATGAGTCTTAAGGATTTTATTATTAAGCATGATATAAAATAGTCCAAAAAATACGAATCTGCGTCTACCTCAATTTTTTCGTAAAGTGGACTTAGCCACTTTTGTTATGAGAGGCTTAAAATATTGAAAACTTTAAAATTACCTTTCATCAAAACTAATGGAATTTGAAAGCCATTTCGATTCTTTTTCCATCAATTCGCCACTACTGAAATTAAATGGAGTTGCTTGAATTTCCAATTTGAGATGACTTTCCTGTAACTGAAATCGTAAGCCTGTGAGAACATTATTTTTTGGCGAATCAATGTTGTCCAAGAGCACTGTTCTATTGGAATATGTAATATTATGATAATCACGACCAGCTATTATATTTTCATCATATACAGTATATTCGTCAATAGGCTTCCATTCAACTGTATCTTTAGCGACATTTCCATCTTTCTGTAATTGTCCTTGCTGTATCTGTATATGGAAAATATTATTTTGTTCTCTAAACCTAATTCCTGTAACGATCCTGTAAACAGAAAGAATACATATGTAATTGGATAAAGTCGTAATATATTAATGTAGTCCATAAAAGTAGTTAAGCGAGGATTTAGACGATATAATATATTGACATTCCTATTAGAGTTAAAAACAATTGAAGTAAATTAATTGTTATAACATATTTAGATACGACCGCCCTCGGAAAGCCTTATATTTTTTCCGAGTGAAAATTATTACACCTCAAATACTATTATTTAAAAATGTGTTTCTAACCAAAATGAGTTCATTTTGGATGTTTTTCGCAATGTACGGGCGTATATAATCAAGTTCTCTGATTATCTCAGCGAGATCTGCATGAATCAGATATAGATTTATACCATGTACTTATGGTACTTATTGGCATAGGTTCTTAATGGCTCTATATGGAATTGAATCCATTACAAAATACAAAAACAAAAGCCAGAACATTTGAAAATCGAAAAAAAAACAATTTAAGCATAAATATGAAAAAAATATATTTTTTTTTAATCTAGCACATGGAACTGCTACAACTAATCGAAAGGCTTTTTTTATATTACGACATTTGTATATAAAACTATAATAATAGCTACTTTAGTTGTTTTTATAATTCTTTTTTGTTTTACTAAAGAAAAGATTGAGACTTATCTCCTACGTCCATGATAGGTAGAGTATTTTATTAGAAAACTATAAATTTTTATAGTATTTCTACAAAAAAATTAAAAAAAATCAAAATGGTTTTCTAGTATCATAATGTATTATTAAATCTGAGATAGAACTGTCATGAATGCCAAACAATTTTAAAAATTTATTTTGGAATGCGCAAATAATATGTGCTTGAAAAATGGATATCAACAAGATGTTTAACATTTATTCCTTTAGGATTTGGAGATTGTTTATTGAACTTATGGTAAGTGTGAATAGTTTTTGGCGCGTAAAAGTTTAATAAACATTTTAGAAAATAAAAAAATATAGTATATTAAGATATTAATGCCATAAGTGGCCCATCATGGCACTACGTGAAATTAGTGCCCGAGCTCCGCGAGATTTGTTTTCTCAAAAACGACGCTCAAACAAAAACGACGGACTTTCTTACCAAAAGTCTTAAAACCATGTTTTTAACCATTTTTTTTTTCACCGTTACAAAGTTTCCTCTTTGAGGAAGCAAAAAAATTAGTCAGTTCTCGACTAAGGTTCTGGCAATAAACTGGCCATTCTCTTTTTAAGGTAGTTTTCAACACGTGTTTTGAATAATCAAAAACTTTTTGAGCAGACGGTATATCGACGTCTCCAATTCGAAAAGACTTATTTCGTATAGAAACGTTTGGAATGGACTTATTTCATGAAAGCGTTTGGAAAAGAATTATTTCGCAAATACGTGCGGAAGGGACTTATTTCGGGAAAACGTGTGGAAGGGCCTTATTCCAAAACCAAATTATCGGATTTGAAATAAGTCCCTTCCAACCGCTTTCGCAAAATAAGTCCCTTCCGCACGCGTTTGCGAAATAATTCTTTTCCAAACGCTTTCACGAAATAAGTCCACCCAAATGTTTCTTTTCGAATTGGAGGCGTCGATATATACTTAATCTATCTCCGCATTCTCGCTCTTATATACGCGCGACCTTTTTCTCGCATTCGCAGCACCAGGTCGTGTGTCAATTAAAAGAATGCTACTTTGAATTACAATAACTCGAAAACGGTGCCGCTAGCCTGTCTGACTATAATATATTCTAAATATCTCTCTTAATAACATATTTCTTTTTTAAAGAGATTTCCCAGAGATTTTTTTTTAAAAGATGAAAATGTAAGTCTATTATACCTCTTCCACTTGAATATCTCTATTTATCTACAGTTAAAAGTTCAGTTACATTCTCGAGAGCACAGTTTTCGAGAACTATACCTTAATTACCAATTTTTAGCTCCTGTTGCTAGAAACAAGTTAGTTTTTTCCATTCCTCCTAGTGTTCGCATATTATTTTTTGTTTAAATTTATACTATATACAGTACTTGATATCACATGTTAAAACTTACTTGTTAGATTTGATGTCTGATGTGATAGATTTCAAACTGAAATATCGGTTCGTCTTGGAGGGTGCACTTTCACAGGTGCATACACATACGTCACAGTCGTTAACAAATTTTGTTTTTTTGTGATATAGAAATTCATGGCCTGATTTACAAATTTTCTTAGCACCGTAAAATTGACGTGTCTCAACGTATTCCGCATTCTCATACCTTTTATGTTTATTGGCATCCTGAAAATTTTGTTAAAGTTATATAAAATTAATAAAATTATATTAGATTTGATTTTTGGTAAAAGTTATTTCATAATTACTGCTGCACAAAATTTTATTTCTTTATCTGCTTTTTGACAATTGTGCAATAATCCCGTACATCGTTTCTTGTACTTTTCACTGCATTGTTTTGAAACACAAATATCTGGGAAACTACCCTTACGACTAGAACAATCCCCGGCACATTTTTTAAATTTCGACTTGGAGTACTTTTCATCCCCTATATCAGATTCATATAAGAAATAGGCTTGGAAAATTGGGCCCAATTTACTGTACGTTTCACCTTAAAAGTAAAATGATGTGTAAAAATAATGTCATTCTTTGTAAAATAGTAATATTTCAATTTGCAATATAAGCAATACCTTCTACGTGTTGCGAAGATTTGCACGTCCAAAAATCTCGCGGCGCCTGATATAATGCACGTTTAACATCTATAATAGTTGAAATCGTTCTATTATAAGAATTAACTCTTGCTAGTTCAAGTTCGGTCTTGTACGTTGGATCTGTAATCATAACATTTTTAAGCGACTAAAGCGTTTAATACATTAAGTGAAATATTATTTAAACGTACTTTTTTCAAACATTTTTTTAATTGAATACGCGTATTCAGTCAATATAACACCTTTAACTTCAGTCAACATAATATCATGATACAGTTGAACAATTCTTTGTGCAGAAGACAATGCTGGTTTGTTTGTACACATTGTCATAAACGACTGAAAAATTAATTAATTATTAGGAAGGATCAAAGTCTATAAAATAAAGTACTATAGTTAATCACAGAGGTGTCTCCCTTATAAAGTTGCTGTAATTTTATAACTACAGGTACGCTGGAGTGAACCAGAACAACAAAAAAAAGTTACCTATACACGAACAACTACACACAAACTTTAATATAGCATTTACTGGTCAGATTTCCACTGACTGAAATTCGTATGATGAGTGAAAAGTTATAAGCATAAATATTTAGTGTATAAGAATATAATATAAGCGTCGATGTAGTAGAAATCTGAAATTAGCTCAGACATTTTCTTAATATTCAGACAGTAGACGATAAACTTTTATTTGTTTAATGATTTTGCTAGTTCCTTTACCTTATTATAAGAATGATAGCAAGAAAGCTCGGCCAGTAAAGGCATTAAATTATGAGCTGTTATTATTGCGTATTTTTTTTGTAGTTTGAATTTACTACAGCTTGTCTGTAGTTAAGATTACAGCCGTTTTCCATCAGGTTCAAATCCGTCAAAGCGACCGAAAACGGCGAAATCGGCGCATACAGATTATTGAACTTCCCCGTGCAGTCGATCCCCACGTATGGTTAATTAGGAAGGTGGGAAACAGTGGAACGAGTATATATAAACCGATGCAGGCGACGTCGCGGGACTGATCGCAGGGACTATGAGAGAGGACTAGAAGAGAAAACGACTCCAGAGCGAAAAAGAACAATCACAGAGTATCCAACCGGCCAGTCATAAATCCACGAGGCCACGCGGCTCCGATCACGAGGAGCCGTCCGCGCCAGACACATTAAATTATAAGTACACACACTAGAACACCTCTTTCTAGTGCAATTCAGAAATAAAGAACTAGCTTAATCTATAACGTGCTGTTGTTCGGTTGTTTCCTCTTTTTATTATTTCACGATAAACCATCTTCGGGTACGTAACTCGGCGAGGCCGGGAACTAAAGAATACCCTTCGCACGAAAAGAATACCATTAACACATTATATGTTAAATAGTTAAAGATATAATTATATAATAACATTACTATTTTTATATTAATTTGAAGATACTTACAAACCTCTGATCAGCTAAAACTGTTAGTATGTTTTTACGTGAATATTTTTCTGTTATATCATAGTGAATAGGTCTCAGAATAGAATATTCAATACCACTAGTGGTATGAATTATGGTATTAGCAAATGTTAGTAAAGTCGAATCTCGATGTTCATGTTTCTGGATATACTCTAAATATTGATCAAATAAACCGTTCAAACTGTTGATTCGGTCATAGATCGATTTCATCTGACTGTCTAAATGGATTTCATTTGGCAATGCACTAAATTGGGCTACAAGTATCTCTTTTACATCCTTCACATCTTCCGATATAGAATTTAGTTGATCCGCCATACCGCTTAATTGCGCACTGATACCATCCACTTTATCATTAAGTTTATCCAAACTCTCCATTATTTGTGTTGAGTTTGGATCAATATAATGTCTGATTTCTCCATAAACGCGAGCCAATTTAAGAGCCGTGGTTAAAACTAATTTTGAACCAGGAATAAAAACTGATATGTCATCAATAGCATCCTGTACATTATAGGTGCTAAGATCTGATTTTGATGACAGCACCTCATGTCCGAACGTTAAAAATACAATAAAATATAGAAATAAACAGCGTATCATCTTTCAATTTTCTTGCTAATAGTTCAGATAAATAGGTGTGACGATTCTCTAACACCTGGAAGTAAATATGAAAATAAAATGTTATTAAAAAATCAAGGGTTAAAATAGTATATTGTGTACCTAGGGCACAAAATAGGCCTTTTTAGACCGAGTGTACTGCAAATACACGAGGTCAAAAGGCCTAGTAAGCCCTTGGTGCACGCCATATTTTTTGTGGCCAATGTATTGATTTTCGGAATTTTTGAGCCTAAAAAGCAAAGTTAAATTGATTTTTGCTTTATAAAATAATCAAAAATCCACTATAAATTTGTACGAATATGAAGATATTTATTTTCAAATAATAATAGTTATACTGGATTTATCTCTGAATAAAAAGTCATAAAAAACATGCATTCACAAATTTATAGTGGATTAAGTTTAATTTTAGCCATTTTACGAAATTTTAGAGTAGCAAGCATCCTTGTGTGCCCGCCGGGCAAATATAGTATTTTTTTTATCCAATCGGTCAAAAGAAAGTTGTTTTAGGACCTCTTTTTAGATCAAAAAACGGCGAAAATCGTGCATATGTTACAAAAATTATATTTATTAATAGTTTTATTTTGTTGCAATTAAATAGTTTCCAGAAATCATAATATCTAATTATGAAACATTAAATGAATTATATTGATATGCAATAAATGTACGTATAGTGAAAAAATTATTCCAGACAAAATAGTGGTTTTCGATAAAGTATTGATTCTATCACGAGTGTGAGGTTTGTCGCCCGAGCGAAGCGAGTCTGTGTATATACGTGAGTGCATATGTGTGTCTACTGAATCGATTGTGATGCGACTAGGCTAATTTTTTCGTACTTTTTTTTAATTTTAGTCAGCACTTTTCAATTTTGTTAATATTATAGAAACATAATTTATGGAGATCTTATTTAAGAAATCAGGTATCTCGGGATTTCGCTTGACAAATTTTTATTTTGATTCCTGCACAGCCTACTCTACTCTATATTAAACTCCAAATTTTTAACTGCTTTAACTTTGTCAGTTGTCAATTTTATACAGCAATTTTATTTAATGTAAGGAATTTAGTCTCATTTATTCTATTATTTTGGTGGTCAAATGGTCTAGTTATTTATGAGAATCGAAAATTTAAAGCTGCCATTTGGGTGAAAACCAAATATCCATATTCACATGAATGTATTTATTATGGATATGATAATATGATAGTTATGTCACACTCTATGATGTGCCAAATATAATTTTTCTCATTCCTTAATGGCAATAAAGGCAAAATATAAGAAAAAAATCATTTTGCAATAGTTAGATGAAATCCTAACTATTTTGGATGGAGTTGCCAATCATTTTAACATTAGGCATCAATTTTATGAACTTCGAAATTCAAAAGAAAGTAGAAAATAATTGTTCTCCTTAAGGTCATCGAAAAAGCAGTAAGGTAAAAGTACTAGTAAGTGGCTGGATGCTTAAGCTTAAGAAATGGTAGGGGGAAGGCGGGGCGATATAGGTTTTGGCAATATTTAGAAAATGAGAAACTATTTTACGCTACAAATTTTTTTAGTTATGGCTAAATCCTAAGATACTCGTTTTTATAATAAGCTTTCGAATATTTCCATAAGTTTTAGATGAAAAAATTCGATCAGTGATGATCGAATTTGAATGGAATTAGCCAAATATATTGTTTGAATATAAAATATAAAATTCGTTTCAGTATTTTTGTTTATTTTATTCATTAATAAAATACATCACATCATATCATCATCATTATAATCTCTATCCTGCACCAATAAAATATTTACACAAATCTTCAGATCAAGTGAGAAAACAAAAGAGTTTTTAATTAGGGGAGACCCGGGCCAAACGGTCAAGTTAAACTAAACGGTCATGTGTTATATTTTGCACATTAACTGTACCTAGCGGTATCTATGTTTCAGTGCCTGAACATCGCTCGTATCAATAACATGAACAGCATATGTAAAAAACTATTTTTAAGGAATATTTTCTGATTTCACCAAGGTAAAAATTTGAACAGATTTATCGTCCGTTCTATAATTAAATTATATTCGAAACACATCATAGATCTATTTTACACAATCAATCGATGTTGCGCACACATTTAGAAAAATAGTATACACAACGTGTATGCGTAGATTATTAGAAGTTTTAAATATTTTTTCTCAACTCAGGCATGAAATAGGGCCTTTTTCGCGTGTAAAAGTAGGAGAGAAAATTTCGCATTTCAAGCGTATTTTGTGAAAGTGGTAAGAAATATCCATTTCTACCCTAAAACAGGTGAGAAAGAAAATTTCTGCCTTTCTTTAGGGGATATAATTAGTTTAAGTATAATCATTAAATTAAATATGGTATATTATTTATGTAATTTGATTTTATGTTATGAAAAAAAATATCGAGTTTTTGTTATTTTATGTATTTTCGAAGAAATAAATGTAATTGAGATTTAATTATATATTTAATAGTCTATATTTTTTGTGTATTCATTTCAAATTAATTTGATTTTCAACTGCGTTTTGTATACGACTCGAAATGCTCAATCCTCTCTCCGACTCACACACGTAAAAAAGGCCCGCCATGTCTTCGTTAAAAAAAAAGGTGTTTAACACGGGAAGAAAAGCTTTTTCAGACTTTTCTTATTCCATTGGTTCCAATGAATATCGAGATATAATTTTCTTTAAAAAATATGTATTTGTATATAACAAAGTAGGGGAAGGTGGGGCGGTATGGACTGTGGGGTAATATGGGTTTTGAAGATATTTAAAAAATGACAAACTATTTTTAGCTGCAAATTTTTTAGGTTACGGCTAAAGTTGTAACAAATGTATTGAAAGTGGTAGAAACTGAAACAGTTGAGTATATAAATAAAATAAAATACCCATATGGCCCACTTGAAATTTTTTTTCCATTATGGCCGACTGTCTCAATTTGATTTACACGGGAAAAACCATTACGCGGATTACGCCCCACCTCCAAACTCATGGGTTGATATGGGTTTTCAAATCATAGCTTTCTTCAGATTAATACATTTCAATATCTTTGCATTAACATAAATAACGACGTGTACTTATTTGTAGATTGAGAATCGCTGAATACTTTAAGCGTGTTACAATTTTTTGCCGAGTTCGATTAATATTTTTAATAGCGACAATGCCCATATCACCTCATAAAGTGCCCATACCGCCCACCTTCCCCTACGTGGATGATTAATCAAAAATTTCAAAACGGATAGAATAGGCAACTCTCATGTATTTTGACTAAATCGATTTTATTAACTCTGTTGTTAAAAAAACACAAAAAACAAAAATATTCATAAAACAAAAACACCCCACCAGAACCAAACATTGATTCTAGACCATAATTCAAACTAAAATAACGAGAAAAATAAGTTTAGTCACATTAAAATTGATTCAGTAGAAGCTGAGATCTTTGCGAATATATACACACCAGACCATATTACTACACACACGATACACATATCAATACAGACATTTTAACAAATTTTTACAGAAACAGTGTATTTCGATTCAAAAATCCTTAAGCAAATTTCTAACATAATTTTCACAAAAGTTAAATTTATTTTTACGTACCTCGTGTTTACTTCTTTATAACGTGTCGAACATGGTATGTTCAAAATATAATCAATGACAAGTTTATAAGTAGATTGTACCGGTGGTGACAATGTAAAGCACTGAAACTGAAATTAACATAATAGGTGTATTCGAAAACATTCGGGACCTTAAGAATACATAGTTTTACTTCATTCCTAGGAATGATAAGATTATATACAATTGTATGTAGACAAGTGAATCATATTTGAATGTACTTTTTAAGCTTCTCAATGTTATTCGTTTCCTGATACAGTATATGCATAATCATATTGTAGACATTTTTGTATCTTTTATGAAAAGTGTACATTTTTAATCTTGTAATATCCATATTAAATATTTCCACGAACCAAAGTAGCTTTTTTATAAAACAATACCCCATAGATAAGTTTCTAGTATAAGTGTAGTCTAGTATAATAATATTTCTATTATTATGTATATCAATATAAAAAACGCTGCCAATTCTTTGGCACTTAGCTTCCTCAAAATAATTTTTCGATTCCTTTTAATCAATTGAAATTCTAAGAATA
>UXGD01006962.1:0-11680 GCA_900474315.1 Torymus auratus | reverse complement strand
TTCTTTACCGCATCCCGATAGTGGGACACATTTAAAAGTATATGTCCCGACACTGGTTCTTAAGTTTGTCCCGCTATTGGGTCCACATTCAACATATTTTACCCTATGCTGTCCTGTTACAGCAGCATTTGGAGTATAACTTTAAACTTACTTATTTAATAAAAAAAAGTATGAAAATGAGTTTCCTTTGGTATAAAATAATAAAAAAGATCCAAAAGTAATTAATTATGTCCAAGAGATTTAAGAAATTTGACTTATTCGTTTTAAAGTATGCATCTGAACTTTTCCCTATGCTGTTTTTGTCTCGACACTGGGTACTTTATCTTATTCTGTAAAAGTTGTGACCCAACGTGTTTCTATAACAAGACTCGAATCTTTACTATTACAAGTCTTTCTCTCAAAGGAAGCAAAAAATTATCTGTTAATGCAACCATCTACATACAGTTGTTTCGAATCTTGCGTAACCAAAGACTGCACTATTTACCTCATCCCCGAATTAACAACCCTTCTTCGCTACTAAATCGCAACCCACTTCCCGCAGTCCTGTCTAACCCAAAATATTAGGCAATTAAAATCGTAAAAGCTGCGAAATCCAGCTTCTGAACCATTTAACCGATCCGCTCGATCGCTCTGATATACCCAGCGCAAACAGGTTTTCCGCGACCAATACATAGCCACAAACCAATGCATCTCACCCTAAAAATAACTTCACCCGTTAGCGCAGAAAACGCGCGCGCGCGCGTGTCATATACCCCCGTGTGGCTTTGTGCTCTCGAGAGGTCAACGTGTCTCTCTCTCTCGCTTCCCGTACAGCAGCTCGTGCGATCGGCTATCGGAGGCGACTAATTAACACGAGCCGGTAATGAAGCCCACGTATATGAAGCCCTGCTGCACACGCACCTTTATTCTTCGCTTTGTGCGGGGGCGGACGGCGCTCTCTCGCGGGGCGCCGGGGAGAGTATAGTCTGGTATAGTAGCTCGACAATCGGCCGGTGCCATCGAGAGACGACGCTGTATATATAGATATACACATACATTTCGCGCACGCGCGACGTCTAATTAGTCCTTCGAGTCTCGGCTTGCGCCTCCTCGTCCTTTATCGTCGGGCTGGTTGTTTTGGGATGGGCGCGCAGAGAGACAATTTTTTGCGGCGCCCCCGGCGCTGTGTGGCACGTAAATTGCGACCGATCGAATGCCGTTGGAAAATTTTGTGTTTTTATCTTGACGACTATCTCGCTATTATATTATTATTCTTTATTATGTCATATTTTCGTTACCGAGGCACTTATCATAAGTCCATGTTTGCACATTTGCTCATTATTATATCGTTAACTAATTTTTTTATCACTATAAAATGACAATAAGAGTCTCGAACTCGAATTACACTGTTATAAAATAGAAAGAAATTTTGAGAACGAAATTTCTGCTCGTATCCATTACGCAACCAGCCGATATTAAATTTGCATTTCCTACAGCAAAGAGCTCATCACCTTGTCCCCGCAGCCTCCGCTATCTCAATTCCCTTTACACGCCGCATTGCTTTCTCCATCACGCGCTCAAAGGAAGCGAGCGAGCGCGAGGCGGAAACCGCGCGCAGAAGTGGCTCGTCAAACCTGCAGTATCATCGCGGGATCTCGAACTCATCCAGCTACGCACACACACACACATATGAGAATTAGTCGCGCGCCATACACCCTCCTCGACACGGACCTGCAGAGAGCTTCGCCTTAATCCAATTCTCGCATTCATACGCGACCGGGGCCGCTTCCTGTCCATTTACGCGCGGCGCGAATGACCTGTGCATATACACACACACATGTCCCATCAGCTGGATTACGCTGCGCGCGCGTAAGAGAGGAACGCATCCGGCTCTCGAAAAGGGCAGGCCATTCAGAGCGACTATGCTGCTAGCCGCCACTGCCACCTTCCTCTTCTTTCTGTTCCTGTATATATGCGCACGCGCGTGTATGTGTACACCGCGACCGTTTTAACTTGCAGTGGACCTTCCGTGTTCTCTTGCGAGTTCTATCCTATTACCGCAGATTTAGAGCCGCCTGATGTCCGTAGCGCTGCCGTCTTATGAGATTTGCGTATTTCTGGATGAGGAAATTGGATTACCTCGAGGGTGGCTGCGTTTGTGGATTTCAGAGAGAGGATCGAGGGTTTAAAGAATCAAAGCGAAATGTCAAGAAGAGATTTTAGTGAACGGTTTTTCGTTGTGGTTATGCTTAGAAATTTTTCTTTCTTATGGAATTTTCGGTAAAAAGTTAGCGAGATTTTCGTAAAGTAAGTTCAAAACGATGAAAACGAATTGTCTACTTATATGGGTCGCGATAGACGTATGCGGGTTTCCATAACATGAAACTATAACCAGCGTAGAATGTACTCGCCGAGGATATAATAAACTTATCTTGCCACAACGATATTTAATACACGAAACTGTGTCTCAAAAGAATCCGTCTTTTATGGTCGCAGAACGGCAACAGAACAGGACAGCCATCCTCCCCCTCCTCCTCCTCCATTGTTGCTCGTCCTTTTTTTTGTTTTTTCTTTTTCTTTTCGTTTGGTTGCTGGACGGTTGATTTGGTCCTTCTTCTCTCCTTTCGCCGAGGAATTTCAAACTGACGACTATCTGCCGAAAGTGCGCTTTTGAGGAGCCGTTCAACCTGTTTCGCGACTGCAGTCCAGCGCTCTCTCTGATTTATCGCGTTTCTGTCGCCGGACTTTGAATAAACGCGCCGCCATTCTTCGCAGAAACTTCTTTGCTTTCAAATGTCGCTTAAAAAAATTATCCTAACTTCAAACGGATCGAGAAAACCGCATATTAATACGATGAAATTTCGTTTGAGTGCAATGGTATCGATGGTTTTGATGTCACTTTTAAATTAATTCGATATTTTGGAAGAAAAATTTTTTTAAACGATAATTTAAATGATGGTTAATGGAATATATTTATTAGTTTATCGATTTTGAACGGATTCTTTTGCTCATTTTCAATTATTTAATTATGTATGTTTCGGAGTGTCCGGCACTCTGAAAATTATACTAAATATACGTAGAAAATTGCTTTATGCTAGTAGCTTAGCTAGAGTTTTTGGATAATGCTTATTTCCGGACCAGAAAATAGATATTGGAGGAGGTGGGCCTATAAGAGGTGTTATAAGAAGATGGTTATAAGAATAAATATTTACAATAATTAATTATTTCCATTTTATTAACTCCGTATTATCTTGAAAACTTAAGTTCTTTTTTCAAAATTTTGATTTACTAGTCATCACTAAGCGTCGCACGCTCTGTGCGCCGTAATTTTAGCAAAACTTGGCGCCACTTTTGTTTTTGTAACCTAGCAACCCATTACTCCCACCAACCAAATCACGAATAAATTGATATTATAACAAATCCGTCATTTTTTAAAGATAGGATTCAATTTCTATGGCTAATTTATTACTCAAAAACATTTTATTTTTTAATAAATATAAAAAAAAATACTTTTTTATAAGTGCACATTGGTAAAACGAAAAAATACTCATTTGATGAGGAGTATCTTATTTAAGTATAATTTAGTTGAATAATACATATATTTAGTCAAGTTTTTATTGCATCAATATAATTTTATTTTAAGAAAATTTTTCCCTGTAGAGGTTGTATGAATTTCTCTTTGAATATACAAATAATATAAGAATGGAATATTCTTTTCATAAAAATTGCGTTTACAATTATTGTAAAACTATTTTTACTACGTTTAATAGAGTAATTTTTATAGCATAAGATTGTACATAATTGAGATTATCAATTCGTTTGTGTACAGAGCGTACGTCCAGAACATATTAAGTAATGGTGTGTGTCAAAAACTTTAACTGTTACATTTAATTATACCACATAGCAAATATGTATACATTGGTTTATGATTCTCCAAGAAACAAAAAACGAAGAGAGGTCTTTGTAATCCTCTAAAGCAGAATGTAAATAACTCTAATGTATACGAAAAAAAATTTGTGTAATTTTTCCCCAACACTCCCGCGCTTTCTCGCATAAATAATGTTTATTAACCTACAATAATAAACATTAATATCGAATTAACTCTTAATATTTACATTTTATATATATATTTGAATTGGGGTAATGATTTTTTAATGACTGGGTAAACATAACGAAGGCTGTAAAATGATTACAAAAATTTATCTTTAAAATCACACTTGTCGCCATGATAGTTCATTCGTGAATATGAAGTATGAAATTGAAGAATAATGAGTTGAATGTAATATTGTTTTCTCCAGACACATGTAAGTACAACTATTTTGCAGTTTTTTTAGTATCGTACACACTTGCTTTAATATAGGAAAAATGTGAAGTATCCGGTACCTCTTAAAATTCTTACTTAATAACTACTCTGTTTACAGTACTGTAATTTTTGAAAGACTGCCGCGGGCTACCTTTTGCCCTATTCTGCACATATTTCACTCTCATGTGTAGTCGACAAGTACTTTGCATCTAGTTGTCATACAGCATCTTTCAGAGAAGTACGTTCTATACATTTTTAAGCGTTCAACAGTTATTGGTGTATTATTGAATATTTTAGAAATCTCAGTGGCATAATTTTAATCCAGTGAATATTGTCAACAAGTGTGCTGAAGTGTACCTTTATAATTTTAAAAAATCACCTGTGAAATTGATTATATCTTAAAATGAAAATGTTAAATTCTATAAAAATCGTTTTCCTCGCGATACTGCTGCAGAAGGCATCGTGTCAAGGTGATTAAGAAAAAGTTTATCTCTATTGATAACATTTAACAAGAACACGTATGTGTGAATATATAAATTTTATATTTATTTCTATTAAGAGTCTTCGTGGAATTATCAAGACATTGACGGATGGGGCGATGTTTCGCCAATTTGTAATACGGGTGATAATCAATCGCCTATAAACCTCAAACCTGATGCTATAGGCTTAAATAATGGCAGGCCGCCTGTGGAGTTATTTAATCACAACACACAGCCTCAACAAGTGACTTTAGAAAATGATGGACATACTGGTAATTTTTTTAATATTTGAATTTAAAAAGTTAGGTGTTTAGACGTTAAGAAACTACAATATTGTTTGTATAATGTAGTTAGGTTGACCGGGACATGGCAAGGAAATGTACCCACCATGACAGGATCTGTTATATTCTCGGGAGAGGTTTATAATTTTAGCAATGCACACTTTCATTGGAGTACTGCTAACAACAATGGAACAGAGCACAGTATTCAAGGACAAAAGTGATTGACCTAGTTGTTTTTTAACTGATTATCTGTATACACATTATACTTTATTTTACATAATGGATGTTGAATTTTTAGATATGCGGCTGAATTGCATTTGGTTTACCTAAACAGTAAATATCAAAGTGCAAATGAGGCGATGAATAGTCCAGATGGCATTGCAGTATTAGCCATACTGTTTTACGTAAATGTAAGTAAGAATCTATTTATTTGGTTATTGACCATGTGGAATAGATTACATGTGATTTTTTATTTTTAATCTAGGATGCCGTAGCCCCTAATCCTGGAATGCAAGCTCTTGCATCTTCATTAGGATCGGTTCAAAATCCTGGTGATTCAACTGCCGTTACTTCATTTAATTTATCGGCATTTATTCCAAATCCAGTAAATTCTTGGTATTCGTACGCCGGTTCACTAACCACTCCACCATGTTCGGAAAATGTTCGCTGGGTGATTGTATCTGAACCCCAGCCCATTACTACTCAGATTGTAATATTTTATTTTGTTGATTCAAGTTGTCTCATAACGTACAAGATTGTCTAAATATTTTGTTATTTCAGATAATGGCATTGAGGAGTGTAAATCTAGACAATAACGATAGCCATAACATTCGACCACTGCAAGCAGCTAACACTCGTGCTGTTGAATTTTATGGTTAATTGACAACTAAAACATTCTTTGATGAAAAGGCCAGTGAATATTTTTATACCTTTTTATATTTTGTATTTTTATACGAAGAACTACATAACATTTTTCAGAAAACCACAATTTCCATAAGATTGTGAATTTATCCACGCGTAAAACTGTAAATATAGTTTGTAAATATTTTGTATACATTGACTGTTTATACTATTTGCCAAAATAGATTACAAATAAAGAATATATTACCAATCAATTTCGAATTCTAATTTCTATACGCAGCCTAAATGACTGTCCTGTAAACTCACCACCTACCACGTGTATCCTCAAACCCACTTGTCGGCATGTGACATCGACACCCATAAAATCGCCAGCTTCTCCTCGCGAGACACTTGTTCGCCCGCATCAAACGCCGTGTAATCTCACGTCCGCGACACATTCGCCACTCGCGGATCCATCATACGGTACAGGAATCTTAAGCAACTTTGGGTTTCGGGGGAGCGGCTTTTTGCCCGATACATATATATACACCGGGGGCCCTAATTTCGCGCGCTGGGTGGCGCGTCGGCTTGTCAAAGGTCTCGGAGATACGGGCGAAGAGTAGCCCGGGATTTATACATGTGCAGTGCAGTTGCAGCGAGGACCTTTTAAGGCTAGACACTATACCGTGCGCGGAATGTCGGAGATTTCGGCAAGTGGAGGGATCGCTTTTTTCGGCTACTTAGGCGCGCGGAGCAGATTGTTGACACGCCCGCGTGCGATTCGTAATGCGGTGTTGCACTTTTTTTGGGCTTCGGGAGGGTTTTTTGAGGGTATTGGAGTGAAGACGAATAAATTTGAGTTTAATGTTTATTAAAGTAATGGTGATTTTTGAGGATACTGAAGGAACAATTGTTTTAATAAGTGAAATAACAACTTTATTTGTGAAAATGAAATTAAATAGCCTCTAATAAGATTTTAGTAATGATATCTGCAATAGAAAAATACTGTTAATTTTTACAGATGAACGTTAATGGATCGTCGACTAATTCAAATTTAAGAATCTCAGGAATGCCGCTTCCCTCTAAAAATCGAACAGCTTGACACTTTCGCTCTCCAATCGGCCATAACTCTCCCGAATCCCAAACCGCTCGCTCTCTGGCCAGGGTTATTCAACTTTTTCTCTCCTTCTTTCTTTCTCTCTTCACCTCTACCGTCATCTCCTCCGCTTTTGTGTCCGTTCGTACGTGTGTCCACCGTCCAGCTTTTTCGTCTTCTCCCTCTTTCTCTCTCCTCCCTGTGCATAATGCGAGATTCGCGGGAGATAACTCGCGCGGCACGGTAGCCCTTGCACTCGCGCGCGAGAAGGCAGATGCCTCTCTCTCTCTTGCTGGTTTTGCGCGCGCGAGATAAGCATCGCCCGTAACTCGATATTGTTTCACTCAAACAAATTAGGGGAATTCCGCTAGGAGCTGCAGTGGTGGCTACACACACATGCTTGCCGTTTTGCTTTCTCGGAAAGCGAGTCGCGGCTCTCTTTCTTTTGTGTATAAGGACCGGGCGATTTGGTAGGTGGAAACGATATGAGAGAGCGGCAGGTAGATGGCGAGAGAGAGAGAGACTCGAAGCTGACCTTGTTAATTTCGCGCCGCGAGGGAGTCGCTATTCAGCGCCGCCGGCGTATCTGTGATCTGTGGCGAGAGCAAGGCGTCGTTGCCCTTTCGCAGCCAAGTGCGCACACTTTTGAAAGTTGAAGTGGAGAGAACGGAGTGTGTGATGATAATGTTTGCGCCGTGGCTGTTGAGAGAACGATTCTGACGGTAAAGATGACGGAATTTTAAAGGGACATAAAAACGCTCGTTTATCATCTTGTTGTCTTTTAGCATGTAAATTGTATCTGATGCGTGCGATCGGATAATTAATTGCCCGAGACAATTATATATACGGCAATCAGAAAATATGATCGGCCTAGAAATGTTTATGCGGCGTGATGAGATGATAAGTTGTGGCTCGGAGTATTATAATTTTAAATATCGTCACGCGACGAAAGGAAAGTTATAGCTCGCAAATTAATATTATTTTCTGCGCATTTATATTAATCATCGGATAAAGGAAAGAAAAAGATTCTACCTCAGATATAATTTTTCTTTTATCAAAATATAAGGTGGGGACATATACAAAGGAAATTCGAATATATAAATGGGATTTCTTCAATATTTCAGAGACATTATTGGAAAATAGTAAAGAACGGATGGTAAAATAAAAATGACGGTATATTAAAATAGTGTTTAAAATTAATTGTACACGGGCTTTATTCCATTATATTGGCGTCTCTTATGAAAACTAGTACGTTTGGTGACTCTCTCGCGAAGGCTAGCACGTTTTGCAAAACTGCAATGAAAACTAGCATTATTCACGACTTGGCATCGAATACTAGCACAATTCAAGATATCGCGATGAAAAGGAGCAATGTTCACGAATTTGCGTAGAATGCTAGCACGATTCGCGAAATTGCTTTGAAAATTAGCTTGACTCGTGAATTAGCGACGAAAACTAACGCGATTTGTAAGCTTGTGACGAACGCTATTCGCGAAGACCGCGCTAAGTTTTTGAATGCAAATCAATAATTATTATTCTTCTTGCCTAAATCCAAAGCTCATCATGCAAAATTTCAAATTGAATGTAAAAAAAACTTAATTTGAAGTAAAAACCTATATATTACCTACGTAATCGTCAGAATAATTCTCAGTGATTCGTCGAAAACCGTCGATCCACAGTTTTGAGCATTGAGTCGCCCGATTTCGGGGTAAACAATATATTGCTTTAGAGAGGATGCTGTTCTCCCACCAGCAGCATGGTCGCTGTACCAAATTTTTCTCCATGAACGGCTAACAATGGCTATAGAACGCTATAAGAATGTATACTGCAAAATTAATATAATTTATCTTCAGACGTATACAGGTTTACTACGCCGTTTAGTAGTATACACTCTCACGGCAACCGCACGACTTGTTACTATGATGATTTGTGCTCTTCATTCTGTTCCTTGCGTACGTCATATGAAAAAAAAATAAGTAAATGTTAACGCAACTAGGTATTTTGAATAATAAAGTATAATATGAAGAAATAAATTTCTCTCAGAATTTTTGAAAAATCGTCTCATTTCGGTTAAAACGTTCTAAGTGGTTTTCGTGGAATATATTATCAAGAATAATGACCAAAGTATTTATATTAAAACAATTTATACTCACGTACATCTGCATTTTATTATTTTCTTACATACTTTCTAGGCATATCCCATAAAAAGAAAAATCACTTCTAGATCTATAAGTGTACCATGGACACCTTCAACCATCATCCGATCTCGGATTCATCAGGAAACGTATCATTACACGAGTACCCCGGGCAAGCCGCAGACTGATAACATACCCAGTGTACTTGTAATAGTTCTTTGAACGTAAACGTTACATAATAATAAAATATGCTTTCTTAAAAATCGTATTCACTTATCTAAGTTTAATACCATGAGTTTAATAGCAAAAGCATGGCATATACTTAAGTTTATAAATTTGCTTTTGACTATGATGTACACAGAAAGAACATTTGGAATGGAAAATATCAGTGCAGAATTTTTCGTAATTTTCCTACATAGGTTTCTTTGCTACTTTACACGTATTAAAGTTTATCAGTAATTTATTGAAAAAAATATCTAACTATTGTAAACATTACCATCAAATTAACACCGAATGTCTGTAATCTTACACATTTAAAATAGAATAATGTTTTTTTAACGATTTCGTAAACAAATCAAAGACTTTAAATGATTACAGAAATGTCTTTTAAAAGCGCACTGGTCCGCATAGAGAACATATAAATTCTTCTCGTAAACCTTACTATTCTACAGTTCTTTTTCTATCCTGCACTATGTTTACAGTGCAGTAATTAGTCAAAGGTTGCCGTGAGCTATCTTTCGTCCTATTCTGCACATCTTTGAATCATAACATTCTTTACGTCTAGTCATCACACATTTTCTCTCGAAAAAGTACGTTTCTATAAGTTTTCAAGTGATTAGCAGTTTATTAGTTTTCCACTCTGTAACATAATATTTTTTAAGTTTCAGTAGTATAATTTAAGTGATCAAATATAAATATTTCAAAAACAATGATTAGTTACATAAAAATCGTTTTTCTTGCGATACTTCTGCAGAACGTGTCATCTGAAGGTGATTAAAAGAAGTTTTTTACTAATCGTAGTATTTAATAGAAACCTGTATGTGAAAATATTTTTCTTTATGCTTATATTAAGATGGTGAGTGGAATTATCGAAACTTTGACGATTGGGGCTGGGTTTCACAAGTATGTGCACTGGGGTCACGTCAATCCCCTATAAACCTTAAACATAATGCTGTACATAATGTAAAGACACCTGATGGCAGACCACTTCTGGAGTTTGAGCATCACGACACGATACCTGATGATATCTCTCTAATAAATGATGGATTTGGTGGTAATGTTGAAAATTTTTTACAATAATTAGATTTATAAATGTTCACAATAATGAGAATTAGATATGTGTGAGATACTAAAATCACTGTCATATGATTCAGTTACAATGACTGGAGATTGGAAAGTTTTACCACTTATGTCAGGCCCATATATTTTCGTTGATGAATTTTTGGATTTGGAGAATATTAATATTCATTGGAGTAATGCTAACGACAATGGGACGGCTCATAGTATTGAAGGACAAAAGTAAATTATTAGATTATTTCCCAATAATTGAAGTTTCCCTACAGTTTCTTTGCTGCTTTTTTAAAATAATGGACATTAAAATTTTAGATATGCAGTTGAATTGCATTTATATTACATAAATGGTAAATATTTCTCTAAAGAAGAAGCAACGTCAGCTCCCGATGGCAATGCAATATTAGCTATACTTTTTGAAGTAGATGTAAGTAATATTTGATTTATTTGGTTGTTATCTACTCAAAATAATTATAATAAAATTTTTCAATTTAGGATTCTGTAGAACCCAATCCAGGAATGAAGGATCTTGCGTCCATGCTTGAATCAGTTCAAAATCCTGGAGATAAAGTTGCTGTTACATCATTTAATGTATCGTCATTACTTCCAAACCCAGAACTACCTTGGTATGTGTATGACGGATCACTATCCACCCCACCATGCTGTGAAAATGTTCGCTGGGCGGTAGCATCTCAACCTCAACCTATCAATAGCGAGATTGTAATATTTAATTTTTTTTATGTAAACTGTTTTTTAATATACAACATTTTTAAAGAATTTCTTTATTTCAGATTGAAGCAGTGAGAAAGGTCAAACTAAACAAAAGCAACCCGCATAACATTCGACCACAGGCATCAGCCTTTAATCGTCTTGTCAAATTATATGTTTAGTTAAAGTTCTAAATTACTTTCTACGAAACGACCAGTGAATATTTTTATCTTGTAGTTTCTTTATTTGGAGAACGAAATCCCATTACCTGTGTTGTGAAGAATGTAGAAATCGCATGTGCATTATAGCAGTTCAGTCCGTGCTGTGTCATCAAATCGCTAATTTGTACTTTCTATACCACACTATATAGTCTCATGTATTAATAAAATATGTTATAATTATACTTACACAAAGTTTTCTTTTGATTTTCTTTTCATGATATAAAATCGTAAAATTCACAATTCTTACCGAAGTATGAACTTGTTTACTAGTCCTTAAATGACACACGTCAAAATGATTACATAAGTTCTACACGGGGTCTTTTGGACCAGTGTGAAAAAATGCCTATA
>UXGD01006961.1:0-11680 GCA_900474315.1 Torymus auratus | reverse complement strand
AGAGGGAAACAAATCCAATTTTGGTCCCGCTTTTCAGGGAAAAAAGTGGCCATATTTGTTGAGATGGGAATAAATTATATTTATATACTATGTAAACGATATTTTTTATAATTTAATTATAGTAACTTAGAAAGAACTTTTGAGAAATAAATGATTGATTTTGATTATTGAATGCAATATAAAAATTTTATTCCATAAAATACAATAGTTATAAAAATTCTTTATATATAGACTAGATTATAAACATTATAAACATATTTATTACATTTTATTATAAAAACAGTAACTAAATCAGTTTTTCAAGTAAAAAATCACATAAAAATATTTATATATTTTTAAGGCACATTTGAAATATATAGCCATTGATTTATGTTAAAACAAAACATAAACTAAACAATATTGCTAAATGATAAATTTTCAGTATCTTTCGTCAACTGCCAGTCCATTATCCATTGAATAAAATATGGCAAAATCATACATATTGTCAAATACAAATAATAAGGAATCGGTTCAGTGGAGCCAAAGGGCCAAAACCATAAACCTCTTCTATTGCCATCTCGCACATGATGGCTCATAAAACTGCCCAAAATCATCCATGCATAGACTATTAAACTTGGAATGTTTTCTGCTTTGGAAATTAAAGACATTATAATCCATAATGTTACTGGTATTGTTGAACAATGCAAAAATGGTCTATGATTTAAATGTGTTGCATCCTGAAAATTTCAAATAATTTTAAATATCTTCTCCAACATATTTGCTATCAACAAAAGGGTACATTAGATATTTGTTACTTACATTTATATCCCAACTCCCTGCCATGATAAAATGATCAACGTCAATCAAGGAGGACATGAAAAAACAAACTATTACGCTTCCTACATTTTCTAGAACAGACTTCTTTGACAATATAAGCACCAAAGCCCAGGTAATGCCACCTACAGTGGCATGTGTCAAATTATCAGAGATAGCACGTACAATTTCACTTTTGCCATTCTGGAGGCCTTTATCACCAAGGAATGATACAAGTCCAATTAAACTTGTAAGAAATGCACGTAGAACAAAGCCTTGTTTTATGTTCAACATGACTTTTGAAAACAATGAACAAAATAATTGCTCATTTAATCTATAATCAACAGTATGAACTTTATGCAACTCTAAATAATCGCTTAATTGAGGTGAGGATATTGTAAGTCAACCTCTGAGTAAACTAACCTAGAAAAATAAAAGGCAATTAAATATTTACACTTATATAGTCATTGTACAGTAATTTTGTTGTGTTAAAATATATAAAAAAATCTGGTACAATAATTATTCAAGACTTTATATTCTTTGAAGTTACATCAAAATATAAATGAATATTTATTTAAAAAACAATGATAAAAATCAGTTTTGCAAAGTTTATTTTTTCATTATTTACATGCAACTAAAATATTGAAATACAATAACAAATATAATTGCGACTTACAGATCCATTATTTAGAGGGTCAGATCAAAGTGGAAACAATCAAGGCACAATGTCCGACTTTTGAAAATCGCGCGCTTCTTGCAATAATTTGCAAGCTAACCTCACTACTTGCGTTATCATTTCTAATCGCGCCACTCCCGCAAGATAGGTACTCGCGAGAAGTCCCCTTTTTGTATTCCCGCCGCAATACCGTCAAAGTTCCATCAGTAATAAGGGGTATCGCAGCTGTTAATTTGGAATTCGTTAAAATTTAAACATCTGTGCACACATTCATGCAAGACACCGAAGCAAGGCAAATCAAATCCATAGAAAAACAAACAAAGGAACAAATCGCCGCGCAAAACACGACGACCGCCGCGGCGCGCGTCTGCTCTATCGCCGCGCCAAAGTCGAAGTATTTACCCCTGCGGAAATACACATATAACACGAAATATCTCACTGCTCGCGTTGTTTTGATTTGATCCACAAGAAGGGAAGTCGAGGCACTTTTGCGGTGTGTGCTTATACGCGGAGAAATTCCAGGATTTTTCGGGCAGACAGATACTCACTAGATACATGTGTGTGTGCGCGCGTCTTGCTTGAGTCCTCTTCGGCAACGCGCTTTCAAGGTGACGCGATTTAGTAGCTATATAAACACAACGCGTCTATCAAACGCACTTCTGCAAATTATTTTGTGTCGTGCACGTGTCGAAGCAAAGTCGAAAGGAGCAGCACTCCAAGTGCTTAAAATCATTAATGACGATGCCAAGCACAACCGTCAAGGTAAATTTATACTTTTATTTTTATCTATCGGTGATTGATAATGCGTGTGGATATGTGAATGTGATTAGGTACTGTTAATACTTGAGAACAATGTCCTATCAATTTTCAGAGGTTTGGGTATTGTTTTATCTTCTCTCACAATATTTTTTAAATGGAATGCAATTTCTAATTTTTATTTTTGCTGAATTTCTAACATTTATGTGTACCTTTCTTTTATACTTTCAGCCCTACGAGGTGAAGCGAGAGGAGTTTCGAAAGTACCTTGAACATGCTGGAGTCATGGATTCATTAACTAATATACTTATATCATTATATCAAGCAAATGAAAGACCCGATGATGCTTTGGAGTATCCTTTTATACAAATATGTAATCAGAAAAAACTTTAATTCTTAATTTTTTCTATTTTTATTTAGTATATTTATAATTATTAATTTACTTAATATGGTTCTAAAATACTCCATATTTTTCTATGTAATCTAAAAACATGAATTTTTACAAATTAGTATTTTTAATGAAGTGTTATTGTTAAATATATTAGTGATATACAAATTTCATTGCATTTGTATTGATACATGAATCAACCTTAACAAATGATAGATATTTTCGAAAATATTTTGCTACCGCTAGTGATATCAACAAAGATAGTGCATCAGAAATTGAAGCATTGAAGAAAGATCTTGTTGAAGCAAGATCACAAATATCTGAATTAAAAGAAAAGCTTCGAAAGTACGAATCAGAAAATGCAGCATAGCTGGGCAGACAATGTGAGGAACAACTTGTGATGATCCTATACTAGTCGTGGTTGGTCTTGAAAGAAAATTGACAAGTCTGCCCTGAAAAAGTACTGTGCCTTATTCTGTCCTAATACCATAGTTTAGGGTCAAGTACTCAAATTTCGACCTAATTCTATGTCTTATTCAACTAGACAAATTAATGTTAGCATTAATTACAGCCTATAACATCCAAAATTTACAAAGTATTCAATATGTCACTTATTGAGAAAAATTATTTAGAAGATAAAAGGCACAAATTTCATAAGAGATTGTATTTAAATTTTAAGATAAAATATGCTGTAATTTTTATATATTAATTTCTTAATAAGTTAACTTAAGTTCATTCTCTTTTCAAATTTTTTATTGAAAAAATTTAACATAATTCAAGGTGTAAAAATTTATTGTAGTATTACAATACATGTAATGGAAAAATGTAAAAGACTGTTTAGCAAACTGTGCTAAGGAAAATAAATAACAACATTTTTGTACTTAAAAATTGTTAGTATATATTTCTTTTTTGTTTTTTTGACATTTTGCATATTATACTTGAAATAAAGATATTGATTTTATGTTGTGATTATAGATCTTATAGATTCTTGGGATCTTATTTGAAAGTTACATTGCAAGTTTCAATTTAAATTACACTTTGGTGTATTATTATGCGAGTTTAATCAGAAACATAGAATTTGTGCATATTTTGATATTTCACAAGACAAATTCGAACTATTTAAATAATTAGTTTTGTGTATTAATAAAAGAAAATGTCGGTGAAAATAACCAAAAGTAAAAATATTTCATAACTAATTTTTTTCCAAAACTTCTAATAAAAATATTATTTATGCCATAAGCTTAGTTAATGAAAGTTTACATTATCTCAAAAGCTTTGATCTTCATTTTTTAATTCTTAGTTTTCAATTGTATCGTTAACTAGCTAATTATTTATATAAACTACTTTATATAAGAACTGTAAATAATTAAATATTGAGTTTATCTAACTTCAAAGATTCATAAATGCTTTATGAAAATGTAATGGTTGCTTTTAAAAATTGACTACATGCATGCGTACTGAATATATCATCATTTATTTATATACAAAATGAAAGTATCTAATTTCAATGTTATAAGTTAAAAAAAAAAAAAAAAATATTCTGAGCGATTTAAAAACAGATTTTCACCAACTTTTCACTTCGGCTAAATATTTCACAGAACAATTTGTTTCACAATGACTTTTTGTATTATTTTGTTCATGATAGCAGCAAACAATTACAAAATCGTTAGCCTAACTTTCAGTAGTGCTTATCTGTGAGAATCAAGACAAAATGAGACATTTACAATGTTCATGAAGCAGCAGCTTTCTCAGCCTGCCTCTTCTTCACATCCCAGTTATACACTCTAGCCATGTTTACCTCAGTTGTGGTAAACTGATCCCTAACAAAGTCCAAGTCATGCTCGATGAAACTAAGATTCTTTTTAGCTGCTGCAATGTTCTTGGACAAGAGATCCTGGGCATCATCCAGAGTGTATTCGAGCATCACGTTAGCTCCCAGCCACAAGCAAACCTTATCTGTAGGTGCAATAACAGCTTTTGCGTACACCTGATCGGAGAGAATAAACTGAGTTTCCAGATCTTTGCCATTACTCTTCTCAGCCTGAAGTTTCTTGATCATCTCCAGCGAGTGCTCCAGATCGGGTATTTGTTCCTTGAGGCGTCTGCGCTTATTCACAAGGTTAAATTCCATGAACTTGTACTTGCTGTGGTTCTCGTCCAGCCTCTTGATAACTTTCTCGGAGCATCCATCGTTTTCCGGCTTCTTCATGTACGCCTCGACATCGTCCTAAAATGAAAAAGTATTCATGAAACTAAAAGCAATTAGCATCTTGCAAGCACCCCGAAAAACAGCCTGAAACACGAGACTGCATTTTTCTCTGACCATATAAGGCCGTGATAATTCAAACTTTTTTAAGCGGCGCGCATGTCTTTGACAAAAAGAAAAAAGAACCCACCCTGCTCCAAAACCATTAAAAACCCTTTATCCTATCTCAGAAACCATCAAAACTTTCGCTCCCAATTTTCAGCCCTCGTAAAATCTGAAAAAATCGACCAAACGTGCGCTGGAAAAGACTCCCCAGCGTCTCCAGATACACCTTGCGTACAGGTTATGAACATCATCCGAAAGCTAAAACCAAAGTCCCTCATAGTATATGTGTGCTCCGGAATTACCACAAAGTCGGCCTCAGGGATGCCGGCGTAGGACTTCTTATCTTTGGGGCCATCTTCCATCTCAGTCTTTCCATCCTCTGCCATCTCTTCGGCTTCCTGGTGCGCTCGTGTATATATATAATAGGATTTTTTTAACACGCAGGCCCTCTGGCTGCGCCTCCTATGTTACTCCTACGCGCGCGCGCTGATTGCGTGCTAGGTACGTCTTCTTCCGTAGTACGGGAGTGGAGCAGCAGCTGCTGGAAGCGCACGCGCGTGCATTGACGTTTTTACGTGAATCATAACCGCGCGGGTCAGCCAATCGACGAAGACCCCGCTTAAACGAGATAAGTTCAAACGCTGGAATGGATTTAAGTTATTCAGGGTGAGATTAGTGATAAGAAAAATAATTGTTTTTGCTAATTTTCATATAGAATATTTTTTCTAGTCGAAAAGAAATAAATGTTTATTTTTCAGAAAACTTAGAAACTCTTTTATATAAGTGAAGAAAAATCGTTGAAACAAAAATGCTGTAGTGAATAAAATAGGATTTAATTTTTTAATGTTAAATAATTAACAGTACCGTAGTGGAGACCAAAAATTGGTCTATTTGCAAAATAGAGAATCACAATATTTGTAACATAAGTAACAATTGTTGTAAAATTTAACCAGTAAATTAAATTAACAATAATATGGATTACAGTTATCTGTTCTGTGTAATACTTATCACTACAAAATACGTTGCGTACGTTGAAAATGGAGTTTGTGTACGATTATACACATTACAAATTATCAAAATAATTACGTAAATAGGCCATGATTCTACCTTAAATGGTTAATTTGCTCAACCTATATTCTATATACAAATGGATAGAGTGGCCATTCAAGTAGATGAATGAGAAAACAGTTTACAATACGTGTTTTATATTACATAAAAGAGGGAAGATATATTGTTATACAAATAACGAATCGAGGAACTATATTATTCTCCCAACATAAATTAAAAAACGCAGAAGATGATCTTAAAGTATAGGTAGTAGTAAAATGTGACAGTCAGGAATAATTATTTCTTCGTGTATAAAATTGCTTTTGAAAGTGGATATATAACAATATAAATTCTTCTTTAATCCTTGTGTGAAACATAGTTGTATAGAAACTATACTAAATAAGTACACCATACCTTTAATTCATATTTATATAAAAAACACTAATCGCATTAAATGGCTACATTTACTTACATCCTTTTATCACACTTCGCTCAGTAACACACAAACAAAAAACGCATTCACGCCAAAATCGTCCCCTCCGACAATGCAAACTCGCGCGACATTCGCACCCGTTTAAAAAAGTGCTGAGTCATTGGCCGAAAGAAGTGTGAGGCTGCAGTTACAGTGCAGATAGACTAACGGACGTCTTATTTGCGCGATTAACCGTCTTTCTCTCTCTTGCTCTCTTTCTTTCTCTCTACTCTGCTCCTCCTACCTCGTTGGCATGCTGATTAACCTAATGGATTCGAATCGTGGGTGCATCGCGCCTTTGCGATGGGTATGAATTTCGAGGCGCACGCGCGCGTCACGTCAAGTGTCAAGAGCTCGCGGGATGTCTGCTTGGAATTCCTCTTGGTTTTATGTTGTAATTAAAAACGTCGTTTTTAATTTATTTTAGAATGGTAAATTAAGACACTTATTTTTTGATTTTTTTTTTTTTTTAAATTAAAATTATTCTTTTTTAGATTTTATAAACATATTATGTATCATTTTATAAACTGTATCATTTAATCAAATAACAGAAGGTTTAATTTTTATTATTACACTAACAAATTGGCTTTCTCCACCCAAAAATATCTACGTAAAATTTTTCAAAATATAGTTCTAGAAATTGAAATATAATATTCTTACTAAGTCTTTAAAAATGGAATATATTTTACAATGCAGTTAAAAATATGTCCCATCATCCATATAAGGAAAAGTAAAATAATTATAAGTAATATACGAATATGAACTCCTTACATAATCATATCAAAGTTACATTCTATAAAGCAACCATGTTTCTGATAAATTAAATAACACTTCGCGGTAATCGTTAAAGAAACCGCACCGAAAACGGAAGTCAATTAAGAACATCTAATTAATCGAAAGCCGTGTATTATATACTCCGTTTCGCTTCCGCAAACTCCGACTCCCACAACCAATTATACAATTTTGCAGGCCTCTTCTCTCTAATTCTTTTACCTTCTATCACCGCGCTGAAAACCAATAACCACCTAGCACGCGGAAATTGAAAAACCGCGCAGCCACAATTACCGCCCGTGCACGCGTGCAATATATGCATACATTGTCCGGCTCGATATCGCCGAGCCTCCAATCTCAACCTCAATAGCGCGCGCGAAGAGAGAGAGCAGTGGCAAGTCACCTATAGGAGTTTCCTGCGGAAATGGCTATTACACTCCACCGGGCAGCGACTCGCCACCACCGCCGTCGCTGATATGATGCTTACGTTTGAACTGACGTAAGTATTATAAGAGATCGCGCATTATACTTCCATGAGGTTTTATTGAAGTTTTGAACGGTTTGAGTGGTGGGGGGGAATTATGTAGTATTACATATTTTAATCTATAATATTATGATGGTGTATCAAGAAGCGTCTAAATTAGTTTGTTCACACCTCATTGATAAATATTCATTACAATTATAATACAGGATTAAAATAATAAAAGATTATTATTATTTACGAACAAAGAAGTTTGTAAAATATTTAATTTTTTTCTAATTTATTTAAATTTAATTATTTTTTTCAATTATAAAATATGCAAAAGAGACATTTTGTCTCTACGGCTCAACTTTTCTCCTTTCTTCCGGCTCGATACTTTAAATCTTACTATTTCTTCTTTTTCATGCCAGCTTCTAATTTTTTAATCTTACTGCTTCATCTCAGCTCCTTAAATTTTTTAATATTGCTCCTCGTGATTAATCTTGCTCCTCGTGCAACTCCTTTTGTTTAATCTTGCTCCTCGTGCTTTTGTTTAATCTTGTTCTCCTCGTGCAAGCCCTTCCTTCCTGCGCCAGGCTTTCCTCCTCTTCTTTCTTCTTCCTTCTTCTTCTTCCTTGCTCGCCGCCATAAACAAACAACACATACAACCCTTATACTCCTCCCTTAACTACTACTACTTTACTCTCTACACATGTATTGTTGATTGGCTGTCACCCATCCAAGTAGTTGACGAGTCAAATTGTGCTTAACTTCGGTGATCGAAGTAAACACGACGCTTCGAGCCTGGCTAGGTCGTGTCCCGTTCACTCATGCTTCGTATCTCGAAGCGTATCATCCGGCCGTGGATCTGTTTATACGTTTTATTTTCCGTCTTGATAATGAAGATATTTACAGTTTAATTATATAATCGTGACGGTATATAATTTAATATTCCTGTATAACAAATAAGTACACGTATAATAAAAATGAAGATAATTATGTAAAATGATGACGTTATCAACCTGTAACCTACTTTACCGACACCTACCGATAGTGCAGTTTATTTATTTATTTTTTTTTTTTCATCTTTTACATTTCCACAGTACCAATTAATTCATAAATGAATAAATTTATGTTTTTAGAATATTTTACAAATATTTAATATTAATTAATTATTAAAAGTATTATAGAATTTGACCCGCGCAAATGTGTATTACCGTAGAAACAAATAATAAGTTATTGAAATATATTGTTATTTTATAAGTTTGTAAATACGTATTTATCAATTAAATTATTTATTAATATTAAGGCAACAGTATAAATATAAATATAGTTGAAGAATACAAATTTTGAGGGTACATAAATTATTTTAATATAGTAATTTTAAATAATTTACTTATAACATATTCAAATAAAAAGAGTCTATATATATTATCAGAATAAATATTACGTATTACGTATTTGATTACACCGATTAAACCATAAATAAACACATCCTATACTCATAACTCAGACGATCACGAAGCAATAAAACTTTTTCTTTTCTTTAATAGTAGATATGCATAATATCCTTCATAATAAACACATAACATCCGCGTTCCGATATTTTTTACGCATTCTCAATCACTACAAAGGCATCTTTTTAACAATATACCTATGTTTCAATAAAATATCGCATATAAATAATGTTACATCTACACCAATTATTTCTTTCTTTTTTTTTCATTTACATATATAAATCATAAAACTTTATTTCACTATAATTATGACTATAAGGAGTTACTGTTAATTTCAACTATCAAACAAAGTAAAATACAATATCGATCAACCATCCCAAAAATCCATACTTATGAACTGCATCAGAAATTTCGCATGCCCATATATTTCCCATATCGCCGCGTAAGTACTGTGCACGACCCATTCAAGAGCCCATATTACCACTCACATATACTCCTGCAAACGATCGCTTGTGTGTCCCACCACCACGCACGCACGCACTTGTTACCGAGCGTTATTATGATCTATGCAGCTGTATTACAATAAACGTCGCAGCTCGCCGCCGCTGCCGAGTGCATATGTGTCATCGCTCGTTTATCTTTTGCCGGACTTTCATTCGACAGTGCGCGTGTACTATGTGTGTGTGTAGCACGACTTACTTAATCGTGCGCGCTACCGGAATCGTCTTTTTTCACGTAACGAGATCTTGAAATTTAATTTTCCGACCGGCCGCGGCTGCCGGAATTAAATGAGAATTGTTTCTTATTAAGCGCGTTGTAAGTATGTGCGTGAGTTAATTGATGAATGGTAATATTTTTATAAAAACTAATATGTTGTCGTTGGAAGTATAAATTCGACGGTTAAAAATAAAAAAAAACTTTCTTTTTTGTATAATATCCATTTTCTTATTTCGCAACTTCTTTTCACACATATCGATGAATAACTGAATTACATTGCTTTGAAATCGACATAATATTGCAGCGAAAATTCACACCGCTCTCGAGTCACGTCCTAAATTTACATTCGTCAATCACTCCATCACTCACCAGGGAATTCCAGCACGCGCAGCGTGCGCGTACACCTCCGAAAAATTTTCTCCGAACCTCAATCGCTGTCCCCCGTGATTCATCTCCGCTTAAAAAACATGAGCGGTTCCCGTGATATCACAGTATATACCTACTTACATACAACTCTTGCTTACGTATACGTATATATACCTACGGTTATCGGGCTCGCTTGAGCATCAACATGAATGAAAATGAAAGGGTGATGCTCACGTGTGTGTTATAATATAGTGTGTCGCACGAAATCGGGTCGAGTCAATTGGGCCCTCGCATCGGTCAGTAGCTCCGCGTGTCATAATGGACGCGTCGCTCGAGCTAGAATTGAGACCGCGACGCGAGGATCTTCAGAGTCTAAACTTTTATTTTTACAATAAAATGTATATGGTTTATGTCGCGCGCACGCAGCCTACTTCGCGATATCGCGAGTTTATGTGGGTTGCACGCGCGCAAGTTGCGTAATTTTTTATCCGGAACGCGCGCGAGGAACCTCGACGCTGTTGTCGCGCCGCGCACGCGATGGCGATGCGAATATGCATGTTTTGCGAGTGAAAAATAATTTTAGTATGACGGTGGGTGAATGTTTTTTTTTGTGTGGAGCTTGAATAGTATAGCTTTTACGTAATTTTTATTATAATCAATTTGATAGAACGTACCTTATTTAAGTGCCGCCTTTCAGATGTGATATTTTGGGTTCAAGTCTATCAGGCGCACCTGAAGAATTTTAATTGAAAATTAAATCTATAATATACTTTCGAAGAGTATTAGGAATTCTTTCGAATGGGAACAATGCGCTATCGTTTAGTTAAATTCCGTCATTTGATCAATAGGAAAAAAGGTGTTACCGAATGGAACTTTCTCTGATTTGCGTATATTTTATTCAGAAAATAATGGCAATTAACGTCAATTAAAGTACATCGATAGAATTTACATAATTACCTAATAACAAGTCTATTTATTACCCAAATATAGAAAGTATCGAAAGTGAAAAGCTATTTTAATGCTGTAAACTGGTTTTCCAATGACATGGGTTGAAGATATGTGATTTTTCTTCTTTTAAAATCCGCTTGATTTCACAGAAGAGTAAACTTTTATTCACAAACATGCTGCCAGGCCTATTAGAAGTATCTGTTTCATAACAATTTTAAACGATGACATTAATAAAATTGATATTCAAGATTCTTGATGGAAAAATCATTTCAGTTAAATTATTGATAATATTTTATAATATTTAACAATCCTCAACGAAATGATTAATTTCATCATCAATATCGTTGGCTAATAATTATAATAGCTATATATGTATATAAGTACCCGGGTAAAAAAATTTATATATAATTATATATAATTTGTATATAATCATATATAATTATATATAATCATATATAATTATATATGACCATATATGGTTATATATTGAATTTGACCTTATATTAGTATATATGATCA
>UXGD01006960.1:0-11680 GCA_900474315.1 Torymus auratus | reverse complement strand
CTGCGCACAGGTTAGCTTTGTCTACCTCTTTGTAGGGTTTTACAACCTTGTAAATCTAACTGGTATCAATAAATAAACTAATATTCATTAAATGCAAATGTTAACATATAATGTACACTTTAATTAAATTATTTTGATCATGTATTTACTTACGTTTGTATATCATGAACAATGACTTGATCATCGTTTCCTGCAGAAAATATTCTGGTTTTGCTACTATTATATCCAAGGCAAAATATATTACTCATATGTTGAGCTTTCATAACTGTAGGCTCGCCATATTCATGAACAGCTTTCTCTACATTCCACAGAAGGACCCTTTTATCATCTCCTCCTATAAAAATAAAATAAATTTAATTTTTTTCTACTTTTCATTTCTTTTATTTATTATTTAATAATGATTACATTGCTGAAAATAAATAAATAACTTGAAATTATAAAATAAAATTTTTCTGCAAAATTTAAATTTAAATACAAATTTGAAAAAAAAAAAAAAAATTATATTAAAAAATATTATCTCAAGTTATGAGTGAGTCATATTTTATTTAAGTTTTTGTTATTTTTCCATATCATCAAGCATTAGATAATATAATAGGAAATACACACATCAACTACATATTTGTAACATGTGTCAACTGCAATTGAAAAAAATTTGATATGTTTCTTAAATATTTAGATATATGCTTACTTACTGTTTTAAAATAATTAAACTTTATAATAGTTTTAAGTAATTAAAAATAGTGACTGTTTTAATTTATTAAAAAATATAAATATATATTATTTCAATTGACAATAATTAATCTTCAAATATAAAAAATGTTGCTAAATTTGATTAGAGTGAAAAGTAAAATAGTATTAGAAAAAAAATTAAAAATAATAAGAACCATGAACATAGCAATACAAATGGATACCCTACATTACTAAATCTTTATAAAATATAAAAAATACTTTTCATAATAGATAACTACTATATAACTATTTAAGTGAACAAAAGAATACAGGACAATTTAATGCACGTTTGTTAGTGACATTAATATAGGAGTAATACTACTTTTGGAAAATTTCTATTTTCTTAAAAGATACTAGGTACAATACAAGCTTCAATATCAATAAGTAGCTTCTTTGTTCTTTTAAAGTTTAAAGTTACAAAACTGTTTATAAGTAGTCCTTAAAGTTTTACATCAGTTTAGTTTCTATTAAAAAAATTTATTAGACTTGAAGTACTATATAATTGAATGGTATTTTAAAAGACCTAACATGAATTGATTATTAAAATTAGTGTTTCTTATTGTATCAAAAGCAAGCATCCAAAAATAGATCAAAAATGCATCATTGCATACATTTATGTAAGGCTAGGCAGATTACTAATACAGCTAACAGAATAAGACAAAACAGTTTAATTGAATGACTGTTGATTATATATCAAACAGTTGAACCACTTCAAATGGCATGTTAATCACCACATTGTCATGCAAATTATTTTCAAATATTATACTATTTATTTGTGAGACCAATACTATTAGATAATAAAAATCCAATCAATATTGCAGCAGAGTAAATCCTGCAAAATAAAATCAAAGAATACCAATTTTACTCAAATATTTGAAAATTAACGAATCTGCTCTAGCCCGTACAGTAATTGCTAATCAAACTTGATCAATGAAAACTTTAACTAACCAGAGACAAGCAGATCGCCCTCCTGGGAGAACTCAATGGCATTGACGCAACCGTAGTGAGAGTATAGATCCATCCTAAACAGATTCTGAGCATTCTCGAACCTGGCTTCCACGAGCCTTTTGCACTGATCTATCCTGTCGTTGATCTGCCTGTCCAGCAGATAGCCCATTGGGTTACAGGGATTATACCTGACAGTCTTGGCCATCATTTCAACAGTATCAACTTTTTTGCCAGTAGTCTCCTGATTATGACGAGGACGATACTCGTCCATCTTGCGCTTCCTGGTGCAGCGACGGCAGGAGGGCGGTCGCCCGCGACCAGTCCTCGTCGTCACGCCTGCAGCCTCCTTGCGCCTATCTCCCATTTAATTGAGCACGCGATCGGGGCACACACGGTCTCTCTCGCTCTCGCTCTCTCTTTTGCTCTCACTCTCGCTCTTTCTCTCTTTCTCTTCTTCGTCAGGGAAAATCTCCGTCGTATTACGCGTTCCCGCTGCTCTCCCCCTTTCTTTGTGCGTCGGCCCCCTCGACAGTCAGCAGTAGCAGAGCCGTTTCGCCATCACCTGCTGGCGCACTCTCGGAGCAGCGCAACACTACAACACGCTCTCTTTCTCTCTCTCCCACTGGCACGCGCTGATTTTTTTAATCTCTCTCTCTCTCTCCGAGCGACGAAAGCATGCAACAGCGATTATACGGCAACAGCAGGAAGAAAATCCTGGAGTGTGCTGCAGTGCGCGCGATCAGCTGATCGGCGCCGCGCTGGTCACTTTCTCGGGACTATTACCTGGGTGTTGCTGCCGCAGCCGTACCCGATGATGATGATACTCCTCTCGATCTCCTTGATGCAACTACCACCACCTCCCAACGCGATGATCGCCTGGCCATGTCCCGACATGCGTTTGTGCACATGTGCGCTCCTCGTCTGATTTTCTTTGCGCCCTCTCCGTCTCCCTTTCTTTGTCTACCTACCGCTTTTCTTCCTCTCTTGATGCCTTCTGTATAACGCCGTGCTTTCTTTCCACACAAACTGCGCGTTTCCTTCCCCAAAATAACACGATGATGGGATACCTACTGCACTGTCCCGTCGCAGAGAAGTGCACTTTACTTACTGCACTATGCGATGCCTAGCACTAGCAGTGTTTTTGACGTTCTCCCCACTTCTCCTCCAATCGTGTGTTTTTGTCCAAGATTGTGCCAGACAGACGCGGACCGGCTTTTAAATTCCTCGAGCCTGCATGAAGCGTAGACTGTAGACAGATGCGTTCCCTTTAAAAAGAGGCGACAGCAGCGCGCGTGTTATGATTTTTCGATGGCTCTCTTTTCGACTTTATCTCTCTATTTTGATGTGAAGCACTTTGGCGGTGGGACAACTTTTCCCAGTTGATTTTGTCATAAGTACGAGTGCAATTTATTACTTAATTACACTAAGCAGAAATTCACGGTATTATAATTCCGGAGCATGAGACGATTTTATTTATTTTTTTTTTTTTTCGTTTATGTATTGTTTTTGTTGGAAATTTAAATTACCTAATTTATTATTTTTATTTGTTTATTCTCACGAAAGTCGTAAATAAATATGAATCATACTTTCTTTACAAAGTCGAATTTCGTTTGCTAATATAATTGAAAAAAAAAATACAAAAATTGAACTCTATATGTACGAATTTTATCGGAGTTAAAATTATGAATAATACTGTAGAATAAATTGATGTTTTGTTCTATTTTTATCATATGAATTTATGTAATATCATACTTTAGGACTGCTATTCTTATCATTGATGACTTCTTACAAAACTTTTTTTATTGTATTTTAAAAAATATTATGATTTAGTATTTGTGTTGAAAAAAACGACAATTTACAAAACAATGTTTTTTTTATTTTTTCTATTGTTGAAAATGTAAATAGCTTAAGAGTAAATATTCTTTTTATTTATTCAAACGAGCATAAATAAAATTACCCATAATTAATATGAATTGGGTTTTAAAATAATTTTTATAAAGACTTTCATACTATTTAATAGTATATATACACACCTAGGGAGTAGACGTAAAGAACGTCCCAGAACGCATATAAATGACAAATATGCGATCTGAGTCACTCTTTAGTCTTTATTTGCTCCCATGGTGCGTATACGATTTTTTTGCTTAGTACGGCCGAACATACAAAATTCGCGATCGGGCGCCGGGAGCGAAAGTGGTACTTTCGGCCCACTAGGCAAAAAATATATATTTATGAATAATTTCTCGTACGGATATATAAAACTACAGTTTTTAGTATATTCATATTTTATTATTCATAGTTATCTCAAATAAATGTGTGTTCATTTGAATCAAAATATTATTATAGATACCAACTTTTCAGGAAAATTAATTTAAAAGTAATAATTTAGATTAATAGTTTTTACATTCTTTTACAAGCTCCGTTTTCTTTTATTTTAATGATCAAGTTAATTGTTAAACATATTGATACTTACTTTGAAATTATCAGTATCTTTGCATTTTTCCCTAGAAATTCGATATTTTCTAGAGGTATAATTTATCTATAATATAAATTTATCGATATCTGTATTAGCCAATAAGTCCAGTATAGTTTTCAAGATAACTGTCTCCCTAAAAGGGTAAGGCAGATCATCTGAAGATTAAAGGTAAATTAGTTATTAACATAAGGCAACTTTACTACTTGCCTGGTGCTGAAGCTATATGCTGTTAGTTACTGACAATTTCGTAGTTTTCGTTATTCTCGTTCAATTTTTATTAAATGTAAGCGAAAGAAATATATTACTTTCGAAATTGTAATTTCTCTTTAGTACAATTATTTCATGAACTGCATTATTTTTATTTGAATTACTCAAGTTGTGTTAAACACCAAAACAATTAAATAATTTTTTTTTTTTACAAGTAGAGTTCATAACCCTTGAGTCACGCATTTGTACCAAATTGAATGATCGTGTTAGAGTAAAAATATTGAATCCCTGTTACAAGAGATATATGCCATGTTATCTTAAAAATTCATTTTTTTTTTCTTCAAAAATGATTTCTCTTCTATTGTAGGTATGTCACTCTGAAAGAACTTATTCCCGTTACGAAATTGAGAAAAAAAATGTAGAAGTGGGCAGCACAAGCGTTATTTCGATCACTGTTTCGTCTAAAAATATCGATTTTTTAGAAAACTATGAGAAATCACAAATAGTGTAAAAAAATAATTGGGGAATAAAGGGGGAAATTTTCAATCATTTTTTTTACCATATCTTTGATTTCTCATAACTTTCTAAAAATCGATATTTTTAGATGAAACAGTGCTCAAAATAAAGCTTGTTCTGCCTACTTCTACAATACTTTTTGCTTATTTTCGTAACAGAAATACTTGCAGAGTGACATACCATAGAAAGAGACATGATAGGATTTTTAAGATAAAACATGGCATATATCTCAAGTAAAAAAGCCTATGAGAATTTTACTCAAGATCTTTCAATTTTCTACAAATCCATCAAAGGGTATGCAATCTCTTTGTTCCTACAATACATGCATGTGTAACATAAAGAATCAAATTAGTCTCTGAAATGCCAATGTATACTTTTTTATACCTATGTTAAATCTTTTAATAATAAATAACATTTTGTTTGATATAAATTTATTATGTCTATATTTTCAAAATCTTTATACATTATATATTTGTTGTTAAAGTTTCGTTTTTACATAAAAATCAATTATTATAAATTTAAAATAAGTTATACATATTACGCTTGTCATATATACAATGTGTATAACATACACAATGGAAATTCATTATATAATTTTAGAAAATGAATACTTGATGAAAAATCATTGACTTCTAAATTATTGTGTAACAAACTATACGATTTCTATAAGAATTATTTTTTAGAATGTTACAATTTCAAATAAAAGTCTCAAGTAAGTAAAGTTACTTACTTTAATTGGTATTTGTCGATTCATTTTTATAAAATTGCTTTTTATTTTCATGATGACAATAACATAGTACTTAAAATTTATCTTAATAAATGAGAACCTAACTATAAAGTTTTTATACAATCGTCAATTTAAGGTTTCCAAAGTTTTACGAGACCATCTTCACTGTATGAACACAACAAATTTTGGTGAGGATGATGTGCAAGACCAATAACGTCTTTTTCGTGGATCTGAAATAAACATTAAATTGTATAAAATGCATTTATAAAATTCATTGAAAAAATAATTTAACTTACGTTTAATGTTCTCTCCAATTTGCCAGATGTGGTAGAGAAACAGTAAAGTACAAAATCTTCACCAACACAATAAATATATTCTCCTTTTGGAGAAACAACCGCACACACAAAGTCACCACCTTCACGCTTACCGCTCGAGAACGACCTAACAATTTGTCCTTGCATATTCATTATAACAACCGTGTTCGAACGGCTGCAGACTACAAAGTGTTCTGGATTTTTCGGCAATGAATGTACACTATTCACAGTAAGATCAGTAGTAGCAGCGAATGATTTATAGGTACCAGTGCATTCTGTTGTTTTCAAACTCCAAACTTTAACGGTGCCGTCGGAAGACGCGCTGGAAAGTAATTATAATATATAAATTGATATGTATAAACAATATAATGTGGAAAGAGTCGTAATTATAATATATGAATATTGAATTGATATGTATAAAGTAAACTAAATGTTGTTTAATCCTCAGAGAATCACATATTATCTACCCATTTTTAATTTCTTGATTTGATAACCTGTGACTACCTCAAGATATTAATTTTGAAATACTTAAAACCTATAATTTACCTGATAATATTGTGAGCATCGGAAGAAAATATAACTTCATTAACATATGAAGTATGGCCTCTAAATTCTTTCAAGGTTTTCCCTGATTTCAGTCCATGAATCCTAAATATTTGAAAACAACAAATTATTAGTATTTTATAGAATGATTAATTCAAATTTTTTTAAATACTGTAATTACATCACGAAAATTTTCATATATATTTAATTTTTTATGTACCTTATTGTAGCATCAAAAGATGCTGAAAGTATTTGACTATTGTCTCTGCTGAATTGCAAACAAGTAACACCTTTTGTATGAGCTTTTTCAAATTTCCTTAAACACTGACCACTTTGAACTTTCCATATTTTAATTTTTCCATCTTGTGCACCTCCAGCTAACATTTCACTGTCTCTGCTAAAAGCCATAGATAATACAGCTGCTCTTTCCATTACCATAAAGTCGCCTTTACCTTGATACTTTAAATCTTTTCGAATTTTACCAGTGGTAAAATTCCACACTTCGATAAGACCATCAACAGCTCCTGTTACTAAATACTGGCCATCAGGAGAGAAACGTGCGCACTCTATATGTGATTTAGTTCCAAATTTGATTTGCTTTGATAATTGAGTTGGGTATTTTTCATCTTCCTGATCACGAACAGCAGCTTTACCTCTGAACAAATCAATGGTTGTACCAGGGGGTAAAAGTCCTTGATGTTGTTGCCATTTAAGAGCTTGTCCTAGCAAGGCCAACAATCTACTAGATGGTACAACTGATACTTCTCCAGCTAAAGATGTTGCTATATAAGCTCTTCTTTTTTCTTTCGTACTTCCATCTGGATATGCTTCTCTTGGATCAAAGTATGACCGAGCCAGAAGGTTTTCTGTAAAAAAAAAATGTTCATGGTGATAAATGTTAAAGTTTTACATTTTTTTTTTATATATTTTTTGTCAGATCATTAAATAAATATTTAAATTAATATACATTATTATTATTATATTATATACTGACATATAACAGTTTATTAATATAACAGGTCTATTTCTGACATTTACCTAAATGGATGTATCTTTCTGGTTCTTGTTGTTTCATCATTACCATTGGTTCCGTTTGTCGTAACAAACTTCGAGCTGCTCCGAGTTCTCGTAATTCAATTAGCTCCAAAACAACCTTTCACATAATAAAAAGAAATCATTGCTTACGATAATTATTGACTAAATTTAATTGAATAAAAATATTGATTTTATGTTGAATTCATATACCTGTTCATATAAATCAATAAGCTTTTTATCTGGTAGTTTGAGAGATTGTATAGCTTTAAGGACAGTGTCCCAATGGCCATTGTTTATATCTGCCACAAACCCATCAACACTGTCTACTGTATTCAAAGAAACTCCTGTTTCTTCCTAAAATTAAGTTTATGACTTATTAACTTTGTTTTAATAAGTATAGCAAAATGAAAATTAATTCTCTTTTTACCTGAAGAGTTTGCAATGTTTTCACAAGATTGGATTCTTTTAAGTATTGTTGTATAAGACGAATCACACTGTAAAAGAAAAGCATTATATTATTTATTAATTACATTATAATAGTAAAGTCATGAATACATTTAACATCTTTCTAGAAAACATTCAGTGGATGCCGCTCACTATGGTTAGTTTTTCAGTTTCCTCTAGAAATAATCAACCGATTTCACTGAAACTTCAGGAGAAAATTGTAAATTTATGTACGAAACGCGGACAAGTCTTAAAATTGAAAAAAATGATTTCTTTTTCTCATTTTCGTAATTTATAGGTTATGTTACCCGTGCATGTTTTACAAGGTTTTCTTTGCAATTAATTGATTGTTTCGATTTTTTTGTGAAAACTCCAAAACATAAGGACTTTTTAATTTATGTAATAAAAACGCCCCAACTGAAAATCAATACATTTGTATACAAAGTACATGTGTACACGATACATTTGTCGGTCAGAATTTTTTAATTTTATAAGAATAAGAAGTATAGACTCTAAAAAATAAATAAATCATTGCAATAAAAAATGAAGTAAAAATGGATAAATGATCAAAGTAGGTAGTTTTCACGCACCTTCTACTAGGAGTATGAACAGACTAAGTACTTATAATAAAAAAATACTTACTCCGCAGATTCGATTTCAATTGACATTGTTGATTAAAAACTGCTACTCTTCGAACGGCAAAACTAAAGTTGCGATTCAGAAAAAGTGAATTTTGAAATATTTTTCTTATGAATTTGTTGTCAAGCGGCTCCGAGCGCGTCGGTCTTTCGGACTTATCGTAAACACTACTTTTTAGGTTATGCAGGTTATGCTAGGTATCAGTAGAGTCCTCCCCCTCCTCGGCTGAGTCGGCTCCTCCGGAGCGAGATGACGTAGATGTAAATACCTACTGGTGTAGCACCATCTGTTCCAGTTTGGTAAACTGGAATCTAGATTGTAGCGCTATCGTATACATGTAAAACGAAATGAAGTGTCCAACATTGAAACTAACAATAGAGAAGCAATATTATTGCGACTTACGAGTACGCCGTTATACAGATGTAAGGGGATCAACGGAGTGGCTAAAATTAAAACTAATTATAAAAATTAATTATCACGACCAATAGAATAACTGTGAATTTCCATGTTCAGATTTTATTGCTTGAAAATCTGATGCCGATTGCCGCCGTGCCGCGTGGTGACCACAACCTCACAACAATAGCCGGCCCCGGCCCCCAGCCCAGCCGTCTTTTGCCGATGTGTATAACAGCATTGGTGTAGTACGTTTACATATTAGTCCATTTTTTGGTCTGCGTTGGTTTTTTGTATAGATAAACAAGCATTTAATGTCTTGATTTGATTGTGTATTTTTATTTAAGGTTTGGATTGCCAGTTGCCACAATTTTCGTGCCTACTTATTTCATTCAAAAACTAAAAGGAAAAGCGAATGAAGAATTATGATAGTAGAGCTAATATACAGAATAATACCATGGTGGGAAAAATTATTGTGGCGAAAATGGAAATATGTCATGATAGTAGGTGCACTCTTTTATGTTCTGGCTCAATTTGTTCAATTGATGTTATTGGGGCTTGTATTCAAAGAGCCATCTGATAATAGTTCATCAATCCAAACAAAGCACCTTCAACGTGTAGCTGTTCATAAAGTAAAACTTTTTAATTAACATAAATTTATCAAATAAGAGTTGCTTAGTTGTAACTTTAATTTGTTCTGTTTATTTATAAAGACTTTTTTGGTTTCATAATCATAAATATAATAATATTATAATATAATAACATTATAATAGTATAATATTTTTTAGGTTTTATCAAAATGGGAGCAGCCTCAACATTCAAAGGTCATGAAAGATCCATTTGGAAATGCCATATCACTGCGTGGAACTAGAGACAAAGATTTGATAAAATATTTTCCTAATTTTAATGGAAAATTTACTTGTTTTAATAGAAAAGTTGAAATAAATTTTGTAAAAATCAATGATGACTACTGTGATTGTCCTGAAGATGGAAGTGATGAACCAGGAACAAATGCTTGTAACAATGGTGTATTTTACTGTGAAAAGTCTTCAAAGAAATTTCCAGGTATTATGCAAATTTCGAACATGTAATTCAAGTTTTACGTCTTATGAGATTCTTAAAAATTTGTTATATTTACAGTCAAAATCCCATCATATCAAGTTAACGATGGTGTTTGCGATTGCTGTGATGGAAGTGATGAGTGGCAACAAATCCCTTTTCCTGATGCTAATAATGGTATGTACATAAATAGAGCATTATCCAATAATTGATTTACAGATAATCTTGTTTTCATTAATACTTTCAGTACTGCATGACCAATATATGGATCATAAATTATTAAAAAATTTTATTATTTTTATCTTATAAATCTTAAAAAAACAAAATCATAATTTTGTATATTTATTAAAAAATTTGTATTGAACTTTAAAAATGTAATTAAAATTTAATTAACATAAAGGAGATTTTGATAAATTTTCAAATTTATCAAAATGTCCTTATACATTGAAAGTGTTAAATTAATAATTTTTTATAAATATTCATTTTGCATAAAAATAAAATAGATATTTACATTTGTGGAACACTTTCATTAGTTTCAGATGTTCGTCCATTAAGTTATCATGTTACAGAATGTAAAAATATCTGTACAAATACGTAATAGTAATAATATTGAAGATCTAAAAGTGATATAACAGTAAATGAAAGAAAAATCTAGACTGAGAATATGAAAGCAGGATCTGTATTATAATTTTCTTATTGAAAAGATCTGAAAAGACTTGGGGGTAAATATTGTTGAGTAACTAAACATAATAATACAGTAACTCATTTTTAGTAAATGCTTCCAAAAATCGTTATTATCTACAATTTGATAAGTTGAATGATTAAAAGTGATTTTAAACTTTTAATAATTTGTACATAAACATCAATGACATAGATTATACTAAATAAGTAGGGAATCGCTATTTTATGTTTTTCTACATATTATTATTAGTAAATTATAAAATAATTGTGTTATAAATCGTTTGTTGCTTAAAAAAAGTCATATGTATATGTAATTGTTTATTATTAATCTGTATTAGTTTTGTTTAGTACTAATAGAAAATTTTTTTACATGCATTTGTAATTTATAAATACCTGAAAAACAACTTTCATCATTTGAAAAAATTACTAATAACTAGTTTTGTAAGAAGTATTTGTATAATAATTTATTTGATAATGTAAACATTCCAAAATTCATAAAATTGTTCCATTTTACCATTATGCAAAGTACACATATATCTTTCTAAGATGTGTGTAACTTAAAGATTTCTAATTATTATGCATTAATTAAAATGTTTGTTTTGTATTTCACATTCAAATAATGTTTGTATTCAAAATGCTGTGTTCATCAAAGATAAAGCAGGTACCCGAATGAAAAAAAGAAATGTACGTAAATGTAGAAAACCGTAAAAAATAGTACAAAACTGTAAGAAACTGTATAAAACCATTGGTTTTTGGACATTTTATAGGAAACGATATATGGTTAGATACGCTTTTATACATTTTTACACATTTTGATACATTTAAAAAAATTAAAATTTTTTCCAGAAAATTTTCTTGTATATGTACCAAATTTAATGAAATGTAAGAAAATGTATAAAAATATACAAAACTGCTTAAAAGTGTATATAAATGTAAGAATATGTAATATCTTACATTTTTATACATTTT